>JAYKQN010000009.1:22645000-22797500 GCA_036785175.1 Eupleurogrammus muticus
AATAGTTTTGGGGAAGATTGGGATTAAATACATATTTAGACTCCTGATGTGCTACTGGTCATTGTTTTTTGGAATCTAATTAGATTATTAGGAGGAATTTTGTTTGACATTTATTGCTTGATATTTTTACCTTTGTCCCTGCCATGATTGTTACATATACATTCTCTGTTTGAACCAATGAAAAAAAACAAAACAAAAAAACCCAAAACTGAACCTTTGTTCTGTAACTAACTTCAAGCCCACAGGTAGGTAAGACTATAGATCTGCAAAGACAAAACCAGTTCTGACTGGAGACGGGGTCAAAGGTCACTGACCAGGAACCACATGACAACTAAGCAAACTATTTTCTAACATAGACCATTACATACAAATGCAAAGGAATGGAATTGAGATTATTTCTTCAAACAGCTTGAGACTAAATATATGACCTCAGCTGACGAGTGTTTTTTTTCAGTGTTGTGTCGAGGCCCAGAAGAACAGCTGCAAACTAGTCTGTGAGAGCTCATTACAAGTTATCTGGAGAATTAGGGGGATTTAATTAGCAACTAGCTGGAGAGTGAGGGAGGTGTACAGCGTCTTAAATAAAACTCTGAAAATGTAAAGTCCTGCTAGCCGCCCCTACAGGTTCTGATGATCAACAGCAACATACTTAATGACATGCTGAAGGTTTAAAGAGGAAGGAACTTAGCCCGTAAAGGTTTAAATGGTGTGATCTGCTGCGGTGTTGCTGTGTATCCAATAGATTCATCACACATTCTATCAGAACAAATCAAACTTCCTCCCTGTCCTCACTGGAACTAACAGCCTGCTGGTTTCATGTTTCGCCACAGCGTCCTGCTTCATGAGAAAACACATCACATTAATGAAGTAATGACATAATTTGATGGGAACTATAGGAATTTCCCCGGCTGGATAACAGTGGTTCCATTATATTGATTTGATTTTTATATTTCAATTATGCTTAACGAGGTCAAGAGTCAGGAGGCAAACATGTCTGGGTGAGGAAGTTTTCTCCTTGCACACTCTGTAAAATCATTAAAGCAAAGAAAACCTTTTTTTTGTTTTCTTTTTTGCTTTTTACGTGTAGTGACAACTGGTAAATAGGTAAAACTGTTTTCCTATTGAAACGCATGAGTGGAGCCTGCATGAACATCTGTTGAATTTGACAGTTATCATGTATTAAAGAATAAAAAGATTAATAGCAGATGAAGACTGGACGGGACTAGGCCTGTAGGGACCCACTCAGATACAATGGGGATACAGTCTCACACAATGAGTTAACGTTTGTGCGTGCACGTGTGTTTTCTGTTTGTGTGTGTGTGTGTGTGTGTGTGTTGATTACCATATAGATAGGTTTACTGAAGCCTGTGATGAATGAAGGACTTAAGGTTTCGACAAAACCTACAATTTACTCACTGTGGGCAGAAAGGGCAGAGACAGTGGAGGATTGTAAAGGCCAACGACACAAAAGTGACTCATGTAACATTCTCCACTGTCCACTGGAGACGCAAATGAGTTCTGAGATCTTTAGGATTCACATTGTGCTGTTAATTGATCTAAAAACTTTATGAATTCATTCACTTTTGTCATCTTAATGATAAAGTTCATAATAATTGAGATTTAAATGTCAAAAACCTGAATTATACCGAGTTCATTTAATTTCAAATACTATTTAACAGCACATTTTTTAGCCGCAAAACATTTAAAGCCTTTTGAGTGCAGCTTTAGAAGGTGATTACATCTTATCTGCACTAACAACAAATTATAATTAACATTAATAAATGTGTTTGGATTCAAGAATTCAATAAAGAACAACTATATTATATTATATATAACTATTGTTATATAGTTTGGTGGCAATGGATGTAGGGTAAGTGTTTCCCAAATTCTAGGTTTTTTGATTGACATTTTAAATTAGTAAATTTTAGCTATAGGGTTACAGCATATCGAAAAAGGTTAAATATAAGATAAAACCATTAATTATCCCAAAAATGGATTTATTGATTTTGACTACATTTTAAGCCTCTTATTACCACAGCATCTGCGGGTTGATTTACAGCAGGAATCACCTGTTTCTGGCAGCTGGAACGTTTGGAAACAACAAGTTTCCTTACTTGCCCTTGAAAACTTTACATGTTGCAGCCTCAAGAAATCCTGAGTTTATCACCTTGACATTTTTTCAACTCAAATCAATATTGTTAGTGATAATACAATATTGGCATAAAAACACGTTACATGAAGTCAACTACATTCAGCAGAAGAGTTGGAGATGGATTCAGCAGGTGAAGATTATAATATTTCTGACTTCTTTGATTGAGGAAACTAAATGTTTTCTTATTGTGGACTGAGCAGAGCAGCTGGTCCACAGGCAGTTGAAATGACCCCTGTAGGTGGTGTGTTTGTGGAGCAGATGTTCATCACTGTGGATCAGGGTCATGTTGAGGTGCAGGTCGTTTGATTTATAAAGGTCTGCACCAAAAAAACTGTGGACGCAGAAAAATTCTTCTCAGCTGCAGAAAAGAAGGTTTCTGCCATTAATGCAGGATATAAAGAAGCATTCAGGGCTTTTTAAAAGAGCCAGACTGGGATCAGATTCTAGATTGTGGCTGCAAGAGATAGTGTTATCACTGAATGATTTGTTGATTTTGCTCCTTATGCACAAATAAAGGGTGAAACTGGAAATTCCTTCTCACTTATTACATGTTCCAGAATCTATAAAAATATAGATAATATGTTTGTTCCTGTTATCTTGATTTACATGTTCAAAAAGGAGCAGGAACAAGTTTATACTTATTTAGTTTATTATACTATGTATAATTTTTTTTTCCAAAGTTCATAACGTTATGTCTCCTCCTCCACTATAAAGTCTCTGTTTGTGCACTGAAGGCTTCAAGATTTCACAAAGTTGAACATTAGACCAGGATTGGCGCCAAAGTATTTGTGATATTGGAGAAACTTTCCACTTTCAGCAGATAAATGTGAAAAAAACAAACTCCAGGCGAAAAACTTAATTCTGCTTAAGCTCCAGCTTTCAAATGGTGGAACGAGAAGAAAAACCTACTTCTGAGTGGAGGAGGATGCTAAAGTTTACGCGTGATCATCGCGACTGAAGCGACAAGCTGATGCCGAGAGGCGAGTGGATCTGTGAGATCTGCAGCAGCCTGTGAAACCAGATGAGCCGGTGCAGCCATCACAGCCACGTGCTGTCAGCTGCTGCCGTGGCGACGACCACGATGCACCTCCGTGAACCGCCGATCAAGATGAGGCAGCGGGAAGAACGGAGGTGGGGAACAGATGTAGACAGAACAATGCTGAGGGGGTAAACAGGCGGAGGAATAAACACATCTGCAAAGTGTTCATCACAAGGGCTACGGGTTCATGGATCAGCTCTAGTCTCTCATCAATGTTTCATGGCGGCAAAATGAATTATTCAACATCAGCTGTGGAGACGGAGGGAGAGGAGCTATCAGGAGAAGAAAGAAGGAAGTGTGAGAGGATGGTGGAGCAGGAGAACATGAGAAGATGAAAGATGACAACACAGAAAAAGCAAAGTGGAAGAATCGCTATAATAACGGCAGAAAAAAGAAATAGAGACTGAGAGAGAGAGAGAGGGAGAGAGAGAGAGAGAGAGAATATTATCAAATTCAACATGAAGGGATCTTCAAGAAAGAAAAGACAAAGCAGCAGCAGTTTTCCCACTCCACTATGAGCTGTATCTGCAGGACAAAGTGTGTGTGTGATGCAGCATGCCGAGTGTATGTGTGTGTGTGTGGGTGTGTGTGTGTGTGTGTGTGTGTGTGTGTGTGTGTTCCCAGGCGACACTGCAGCAGCAGCAGTAACATGCAGCTACAACTATTTTCATTTCATTCCATGACTCAAGTGTAACTATGACTGAAACAAAAGCGACTAAAATAACTAAATGTAATTTTCACAGAAATGCCCAAGGCTAAATTAAAAAGCCTTGTCAAAATCAAGGGGGGATATGATTGTATTGCACTATTTCTAGCAAACTTTAGGCTCCATTTTTATAAAAGTATGAAAAGTCAGTATCTGAATAAACACACAGTCCTGCAGCAAAACCCATTAACGCAGAGAAAAATTGAACTGAAATTAAAACTCCACTGAATAAATCTTGACTAAAACAAAACTTGAAGACTAAAGTGTGATTTAATTCAATACAATGTTCATGTAATTGAAAATCCTTATCAAAATGAGGAAATCTCATAAATCTGCTGATGATGTCAAGGCGAGACCAAACATATCACCTCCTCCTGCAACATGCGTCAAAGGCTAAATTAAAGATCTTCTTCAAAATTAACACTGTGAGGAAATATGATTATACCGTACTTCATTTCCATAAATCTTTAGGCTCCATTTTTATGAAAGTATGGAACGTCAGAAGCGTAGCAAACACACAGTTCTGCAGCAAAACCCAATAACTGAGAAACATGTGACTAAAACTCCACTGAATAAATCTTTGACTTATATGAAACACAAAGACTGAAATGTAATCTTTAATGTGAATAATTTTCACGTAATTGATTCACGTAATAGAAAATTTCTCAGCGTCAGTCATGAGGAAACCTCCTGAATCCGCTGTGATGTCAGCGCCACTCACATTATCCTACAAGATAATAAGCCTCAGTTTACCGCTGTTTGCTGCTCACAAGGAAGTGGAGGAAGGACCCTAACGAATTAAGACACGTAGGAACCGTGGAGGCCGTCACAGGCCTCAGCCAGCGCTTTAATGAGCGGTAACGCGATGTGAATCATATGCTGTGGTCTTTACAGTCACCGTGCATCAGCTCAGTCCAGCGCTTAAGGCACGACTCAGAGCAGCCTGTTGAACTGATTCTGAAAATGGTTTGGGTGCAACAGCTGATGGTTTGTTGCAGTCTGGCTTTGTTGGCGTAGACCGATTTTATTGGAGTTTACAGCCTGTTTAAAGTTTCTACAGTGACAGTTTTACACAAAATAAGATATTTTACACATAAGTATAGGTAATAATGTCAACATTAACATAATTAATACAATAAGAAAATAAGTTAAATATCATATTTATAGTTTTACTGAAGTTCTGTTTAAAATATCAAAACCAATGCTGCTCCTCCTTGGCTTAACATAATATTTCTCTTGATAATGAATCAATTATTGAATCAAACATCCAGTCATTAAACAGACAGATCACTAATCAACTTCAATATAAAGTGACCACTTTCATCCTTTTTTCTCCTGGTCCTTATTATTAATATTATTGTTATTAAATAGTATTATTATTATTAAAATAGACAATTATACATGATCAACAGTCATCACTATCCACTGATATGATATTATATGAATATTCACCACTGATCAAAAGTTTGGTCACTTATAATATCTTTAATCTTGAAAGAAAATCACTGTTTGTTCAATTAAGAAAATATTAAACTAATCAGAAATACACTTTATACATTGTTAATGTGGTAAATGACTCTTCTAGCTGCAAATGTCTGTTTTTAATGCATCTACATAGATGTATAACTTATGGCCAACCTAATTGTTATTAAATTATTTTAATGTTTTGAATATCTTTTATATTCATTTTGCAACTTATTAGATAAAAAAGGTTGACCTTGCATGGGAAACACTAAATTGTCCGGATTACCCCAAACTTTTGAATGGTAATGTATGTTCCATCTGTATCATCCACCTATACATTTATGTATTAAAGTACATAGAAAGAATAAAATGCCCCCAAATATTTAAAGGAAAATTATCAATAATTATCAATATTGACCAATATAATATAAGCAAATTTAATTGGCATTTTTATTGATTTATTTTTATAAATTGAGAGTTTACACTTTTGACCAAAAAGTGTGTATTTGTGTATGTTTGTCATGTTTCAGGCATCATTTCTCCTCACATGGTTTCAAATAAAAAAGAGATTTAATCCCAAAGAGGTAAAACTTTCTATCATCTACAAAAAAGCGAAGATTAAAGAAAAGTTCTGAAAAAACTAAACCAAACATACAGATCTACATTTTTTCTTCCTTCCTACTCGAGCTATAATCTCTGGGGCTCAAATTTATCTTCTGACACTCCAAAACATTTCCAACAAGATCAATCTTGAGAGATTTCTACTATAAAATGCTGCTGTCTCATCAGTATTAATAATGTATCAGTTACTTTTGCAGAATGAGCACTTTTACTTCCTACTTTTTGTGCTTTAAGTGAATTTAAATGCTTTTATTTTGGCAGGATTGTAGCAGGGCTGCTCACCAGTGCGGGGGTTGATGGTGAAGAAGTTCTGCGGGTTCCCACTGACGATGCGATAGTTGAGCCTGTCAGCGGCGGTGGGAGGGGTGGCGTCCGGGTCCTGGGCCTGGATCTGGATGACGGAGACGTCCCGCGGGGCGTTCTCTGGCACCGAGGGCCGGTACAGCGGCTCTGAGGTCAGCGGGGCATTGTCATTGACGTCCTCCACCTGGACAAACACCTCGATGGTGGCGAACTGGGGCACCACGCCGTGGTCGCTGGCGTACACCGTCAGCCAATAGGAGTCCTTACTCTCACGATCCAGCATGTCTGTGGTGTAGATCACCCCTGGTGAAAGAAGACCATGCACAATTATTTCTGCTTCATCTGTTGTCACAGCGTCAAATAGTAAAATAACGCAGTAAACCTGCAAACCCGCAAAAGGGTATCTATTATTTTTATTGCATTTGATTCATCCATAAATACATCCACAGGATTTCTAATATTTACTCTTTTAATGTTATTTTCTCTCTTGTACAATACACCCAGTGATGGAGGGAATGAAAGAAAGAAACCTAAATCTTGCACTAGTGTTTTTTTTCCTGACATTGTCAGATCAGTACCTGACAACTGAGAGCAACTCTGGCTTCAAGGACACTTCAACTCATGACCAGGAGGAGCGGAGAAATTGAACCACCTGTGATCAGTTGAGACCCGCTCTAGCCCCTCTCTATTAACAACAATAGTAATAATAGGTCCTCCAAAAAAGAGAATCTGATGCAGCAGCGTGAAACAAACCTTCCATTTGCACGAATACAGAGAAATTTCGTTGTCATTTCCTTCTACCATCAAAAGTCCTCACCGTAACAACTTGTGAAATACAGAGAGAAACAGCCTGAGGACTTTGGACTGCAAACACAACACATCATCTGGTCTATTAACACAATGTTCTCTGACATGTTCAAGAGAAGCTGGCTGGGGTTGACCTGAAAAGGTGTGTCCTCATTATGCTGAAGGAAGCAGAACAACGTATTGTTAAAAGCTTCATGGCCGCAGATAAGAATCATTTCTAGGTTAAAAAAACAAACAAACCAAAAAACAAGACATACATTCAGAGATTCTGCAGATGATTCAGAGTAATAGGAACATTTTTTTCGGGAAACAAATGTTACTACTGAAATATCTTACATGTCATTTTTTTAAATGCTGTGATAACCAAAGTTCACTGTGCATAGCAGCTATAGATTTATCATGGTGTGTGGATATAAAACATGTACCAGGACATCAAAAAGAGATATCTCAATGTTGTTGTATTAAATGATCTTAAACTGAACCTCGACTTATTACATTTCTACAGAAACATAGTGGACGTGTGACTTTTGTTCCTAGGGTACATGTTTTCTTTTTTTTTTTTTTTTTTTCTAAATTTCTTTATTCATTTTCAGTAGAAACTATATGTAATTATATGAGCTTTGAAATACATTCATGAACCTGATTTAAAGTGAAAGAACCTAGGTTCTACTATCCCTCTCAAGAGCCCAAATCAGTTGTGGCCACTTTGACAAGGTAAGGTATAATAAAAGAGCTAGATATTGATAATTATTTAGCTAAGGAGATAAATAAATATTTCTTAAATAAGGGCAT
Organism: Eupleurogrammus muticus; assembly: GCA_036785175.1. NCBI lineage: Eukaryota > Metazoa > Chordata > Actinopteri > Scombriformes > Trichiuridae > Eupleurogrammus > Eupleurogrammus muticus. The sequence continues at coordinate 22,652,885 of JAYKQN010000009.1, forward strand.
TTTTCCTGGAAATGATTATATTGCTGGAAAAATTTTCTCATCCACACAATTGTGTTCATTCAAGTTTCTTATCAGAAGCAAATTTTATGTTACATTTAAACACATCATGACGACTTAGTTATATTTACCTCATACTGATTTTAATGAGCAGACCTTAAACCCACCATAACCTATTTAAGCATTTACTTTTAAATTCGTATGCATATAATTATATTAGTTAATTCGCTAACAATCAAAAACTTGATTGTTAGTTAGACAACTGATTATTTTTCTAAATATCTTTGATCATTTTCAGCAGGAAATGTATAAAATTAAATAAGCTTTGCATCACATTGATGAGTCTGCTTGAAAGTGAAAGAAAACCCCAACCCAGTTTCTATTATTCCTCCTAAAAGCCCAAATCAGTTGTTGCCACTTTGACCACTAAATAATTGTATAATAAAATATATAATAAAGAGATACATAAATAAACTCAGACAATAATAAAACTTAAAACTATAGGTAGATTCAGCTATAATAAAAGAAACAAAGAGGACAGCGATCCCTTCAGCGTGAACCGTAACTTCTCCAATTTCATGTATCCAGCTGCTGTGAGTTGTGGGGGCTTTCGGGGTTTTTTAAGGATGTTTCATGTGGTGCGTGAGTCATGACTCTTTGTGATAAAGTTCCTCAGCACGGACATGATCTCACTCAGATCAGCGTGGACAGACGCTGTGACCTCCGTCACGCTGAAGCGCCTCGCTCATGACCACATCTCAGAGATCGCCGCTGACTGTCAGCAACGATCTCTGTTAGTTCAGAAAGAGGCTCTAACACACTCACACACACGCATGCACGCACACGCATGCATGCACAGGCACGCACGCACGCACACACACACATACATTACCCGACATCCTAGGAAAAGCCTCTGAAACCTGGCACATCCACTGTGTTCAGTTTATTCAGCTGCCACCAACCACACATCATCTCTGTGTCATCTGCTTCTCCAGTAATCTTCTTCTACTCATTATTTTATGAGCCATAGGTCTTTAACCACAGTAAATAGGCTAATTACATATTAGACACACACACAGACGTACAAATTGGCCAGTGTCATACTCAGACATAAATACCTTTATCTATTTTATATATATATATATATATATATATATATATATATATATATATATATATATATATATATATATATATATATATATATTACTGATATTTTTTTTCAGATGAAGAATCAAAACAATAGCTGTGCTGTGGTAGTGTAGGGGGTATTGTTGCAGTTCTTGCCTCATAAGCAGCAGCCCTGGGTTCAAATAAAGCACTTTTTTGCATTTTACCAAACCACAACTATCTACTACTATAGGTCTCTAGTTACAGTGTTACAGCTTTGGATCACAATGATTTTTATCACAATTCAAACCTCTGTAAACGTAAGTTTATCTGCTACTGTGGTCATAACAAATGAAAAAACAACAAACTTTGTAAGAAAAATTCACGCTCTGTTGTCTTTTCTTCTTTCCATAAACTACAAATCCCAACACGATCGTTTTATGTATGGATAAGGTGTTGTGAACATTAAAACAATGTGAAAACACAAAAAAAAGATTTATTATCATTTCACCATTTATGACACATACTGTGGTTATCAGAGCAGTGTGTGAGACATAAAAAAATCACCTAAATCTAATCAACTTTTCTATAGGAATACAGACTTTCTACAGACACTGCACTACTATATATATAAATAAAGACATAAATATGAGATCCTCAGACATCTAAAATCAGTAATAATCAGTAAAGTTCACTTTCTAAATGTATTTTTGTATGTGTTTTTGGTTTGGATTTGGTAACTTTTCAACTTGTTCTTTGTGAGCAATGCAAGAGTACATGGTAAATTTCTGGGAAGAATAAAAATTAAAAAAAATAAATAAGAACTCAAATTCAATTCATGGAACATATAAAAATAAATATTCTTCTCGGGTGAACTTCCTGGTAGATTTCATCATTTCTAGTGCTATTTTCTCCATCCTACCTACTGCCCATCCATATACAAAAAATCCACACAACAACATAACAAAACAAGAAAACCAACCCACAAACCCATAGAAAAAAAAGAAAAAGTAAGAAAAAGAGCTGCTATCAGATCATGCTGATGTGATGTGTGTGCTGCCTCCAATCTGCTTAATTCATTCTGACGCAGCTCACAAATGAACCCTATATTTTCAGAAACCTGTGGCTTAATCTTGTTCCAAAAAAACATATTTTTCCAGATGTATAATGGAGAATATACATCTGGAAATTATTACACAACTTTATATGGGGTTAAACCTACTAATACTATATAGAAAACTTCTCTGAATATAATTTGATATTCCACTGTGAGTGGGGATTTTCCTCTAAGTATGATTAAATAAAGTCAAATTTTATTTTATTTTGTTCTTTTTATGACAACATTGTCGCTGTCTTATTTTAATTGAGTATTTTAAAAACGGCAATGTATTTGGATATGTAAAATGTTGTTTGTGTACCTATCATTTAACAAAACGTCAAATTTTGAAAAACGGCTACTTTAACTCATATAAAAACACATTAAAAAGACCAGTCTCCAGTGGGGGGGCCATCCCGCTGCCCCCAGGTCCCTCTCAAAAAAACTCACTGCTGTGGAGTGCAGATCAAACCCCCGCATAGCACAGAGACTGGAGCCTGTCGCTCCCCCGACAACAGTCACCTGACCCGGCCTGACCTCAGTCACTGCCCTCACCTGCAGGACGCTGGTACCCTTATGACTCCTCCAGCTGTGGAGAAGATGACACCGCGGCGTGATCACATGGATCATGACAGAAAGAATACTCTTGATTCTGAGTCTGACATGGTTTTTACATAAGATAAATACCATTTTAAATCACATCAGCTCCTTCTCAACCATTAAAATTCAAGTTAACATTTTGTCAAGTTTAAGAAAAGATCAGAAAATGTGATTAAAATGACTCAAGGGCTTAGTCCCAAAAAGTTTTCTCTTACTGCTTATGCAACTTTAGCTCTCGTCGCATCTATTTTTCAAACCACCTCCAACCCAACACTGTCTTTTTTTTTTTTCCAAGTTTTGTAAAAAGTTTCAAGTCATATTGGAGGGTTGAAAGTGTAATTTTTTTGATTCACTATTTTGTATTCATATTCAACATAATTTGAAAAAGAATGTAGAATAGGCATCATTGAATTGTATATATTGTGTTGTACAATGATTGAATAAATGACCTCTCCTACTCACCACTCACCAATCAGCCTCCAGGACAGAGGCGACAACCTCAGTGCAGATGTGAGGAGGCCATGAGTCAGAATGATCAGCTCTACTCCCTCTACCTCTGCGACCTGAGCCGCTTCCATTCAGAAAAAAAAGGGGGTGACATGCGACCCCGTGGTTTCGGAGCGGTTCATCACAGACACCGCGTGGCACTGCAGAAACACAAAGCCACAAGGAACTTCAATCAGCGGTTATTTAGCGTTCAGATGATTTCATCCTGTAGCATTTCTGCGTCTTCCCGTGCCAACAATGATTCTGCGCAGCAGGAGGTCGGTCTCTCTCTTTCTCTCTCTCTCTCTCTCTTTCTCTCTCTCTGGAGTCCTCCCATCTGGAGTAATGCTTAATTATTATAACACACTCACGGTGCCTGCTATCACTCAGCACAGTGCTCACATCTCCAGTAAAAAGCTACATCATCAGAGGCCAAACAGCCCACCAGCAGGCTGTAATAAAGCTCTTTACTCCTTTAATCTAAACACAGACCGGGCGGGTAAACATTCATCCTGACCACAGGCTTCCAGACAGGCCTGTGAAGCTGTGTGAAGCAGGGGGAGCGAGCATGGCCACCGGCAAGCTGTTAAACATATGATCTAATCCCGTGATGTCTCACTGCTGGAAAGTCTAGTCAAAACTCTCTGGTCAAAACTCCTGTGACCTCTGACCTCAGAGTGTGCGGGTGTGTCTGTGGTCCTGTGGGTTGTACTGTGTTTGTCAACATGCTGGCATCCACCCCAGCATCCGTGTACACCTGGTGTGTGTGTGAACATGTAAGTGTATTAAAAAGGAAAGAAGTGGCTCCCTGTTTGCTTTTCCAAGTGTCACTAAGGGTTTTACAGTGTTCCGCAGCGGTGGAGAGTCCCATTCACAACTTAAAGAGCACTTAGAGAGCTGTTTACCACCAAATCCGCAGCGTTAGAGATCCCCTCCAGACATGGATTAAGACAGAAAAAATACTCTTGATATTCTCATAATGCATGTCTGACATGCTTTTTACCTAAAAAAATACTACTTTAAAATCACAGCTCCTTTTCATCCAATAAAATTTTACAAATATGTAAATGTTGTTCTTTTCAGAGGTTTTCCCGCTGTTTCCCTGCACTGTAAAGTGTCAGTGTTCAAGGCTTCAAGCGGAAAATGGAGAAATGTCATAAAATGACTTGAGAGTTTGGTTTCAAAAAGTTTCCTCTTGCTGCTTATGCAACTTTGGCGGTTGTGCATCTAAGAGAATGTCTTGTTTAGTTTTTTTTTTTTTTTTTCTGTGATAAAAAGTTTAGAGTATATACATATATATGTATATTTACATATATAATATTCATATATAACAACAAGTGTGTATATTGTGTTGTAAAATTACTGAATAGATGACTTCTACTACTACATTGAATCTAATTAAGAGTTTTACAGATTTGTAGAATATCAAACCTGCACATTCTAAAATTAGTCTATGTGGTACCAAGTGTGTTAAAAGGTGACAAAACATCACTATTAGATGCTTTAGAAAAGACAATGAGGTGCATAACTGATGCTGCCCCAAGTGACATCACTTGAGGCAAATTTGCAGATTTTTGGAGACAAAAACTGCTTTAAAGTCATTTTTTAAATTCATTTATGTTTTATCTTTTACACAGAAAACATCTGAAACAGGCTTATTCAATAAATAACTAAACTTCAGCTTGTGCAAAGTCAAACACTGTTTCTGCTGCTCTCTCATTTTAAGTGCATGTTTTGACACACATTCGTGTACACACACACACACACACACACACACACACACACACACACACACACACACACACACACACACACACACACACACAGACCCCACAGACACACACACACCCATTGTTTTTGTCCTAAGGGACACTTGAATGTTCAAGGTTAGCTGTAATTAATTCAGCTTTGCCCTGTGCTGTGTTCCCCCTGCCTCTCCATTCATTCTCTGCCTCCTTCCGGCCCCTCTGCTGCACTACAATTAATATCCACGCACAACGCGAGAAGATCATTTTAATAGCTTAAGCTCCTGCTTACAAGGCCGCTCCCCAATTAAGAGCGCAGAATTAACCACAAATGTCATAGGAGTGCTCTACGTTAAACACACGGCAGAGAGCCGGGGGGGGAGATGTGACAGCTGCTCTTCCAATCACAGCAGCCGTCACGTCATCACCACACTTTCACTTTGTGTGAGTCAGTTTTCTGCCTGTCAGCCATTAGCCAGTTAGTTCTCACATCCATAGTCCAGACAGGTAAACTGACTAATAAATCATAATAGGGCTGAATGATATTGCTGATATGAGCCTATCAGGAAAAAAAAAAATTCTTTTCAATATTTGGTGGCATTTTATGCTCATTTTAAGCTTGTCAGCCTGGGAACCACAGGTTACAGTGAAGTTTCTGAACTTGTGTGTAATTTAAAAAAATTGTATATGTAACTAATTATTAATAAATTTGGGGACTGAATTTTATGCTTAAGGTTGAATGTGACCACTTAATAATAAAGTTGATTTGTGGTTTGTCTGTTAAATAACTAGCTGTTATTACCAGGGGAAACATGATTTCAGCATTTGTTGGTTTTGTTTTTTACACAAAACTTGAGTGAAACTATGGATCTTACTTATATTTTTCTTATTGTATTGATTGATGTGGATAGTGATATTTTGATTAATATTTACATTTTATGAACTCATATTGATGTTTTTATTGGTATTTTGCGGGAATTTGTGTCCTGCAGTGATTTACTGATCAGTGTACAATATTTCTATATATGTCTGTGAAAAGCTGCCATATCACAATATTATCAATCATATATATGATGACAATATGAAATCTAGTCTCATATTACAGTATTGATATAATATCGATATACTGCCCAGGCCCTAAATCTAGTGCTGCTTAACATTCTCTCCACCTATTTACAATAAGCACTTAGAGCCATCAAACAGTCAGTGGTGCTTATTGGCCTCCGTCCATCACATTAAAGCTGCAGCTGCTGGCAGCGGCCACCACTCTCATCTACTACTCCAACTCACTTCCTCCTATCTTAAAGCTATAGTGCAGAACTTTTAAATATAAATGAACATCAGTTACACTCAAGTCACTTTGCCAAGCCAGTTCACACCATGCTGAATAATCCCATCAGCACCAGATGAATCTCTATGGCTCATACACAATGTTTAAATGTTGCGAAATCCTTTCTATTTCACACCAAATATTCTACTACTTCCAGGCAGCCGCTATATATATATATATATATATATATATATATATATATATATATATATATATATATATATATATATATATATATATATATATATATATATATATAGTATATATAGTATATATATATATATATAATACAATGTCTGTGTAATTTCTTTTTTTTTGCTCGAAGGGGGAGACAAAAATTCCATGAATGCTTTAGTTTTAAGATGAATTTAAACAAATATTTTACCATACCCATAATTTTGGTTCCTACATATATTATTACATCACACACATCATAATAATAATTAAAAAAAAAAAGTGCTTCAGTAACTATGACAATATTTTTCATTTTTTTTGGCCGTCCTCCCCACAGACTTGACTGCCCCAAAAACAATAAATCTGTACACACACTGATAAATTAGCAGCAAATGATAAATGGCTGAACTAAATGAGGCGAATCTTCTCCAGCCCAGCCTCTAGCTGAGGTGAATTGTGGGTATCCGAGGTAAGCTGTGAGGCTCTGGAGCCTGACTGGCCTGAGGGCTGCTTGGTATCTGGGGAGGCACTTTTCAACAGGCCAGACCAAGTGAGTCTCAGGCTTAATTGGGAATTAGTGTAAGATTAATTAAGGCAGTGATTAGCATTTGCACTAATCCAAGGGAGTGGAGGCCCTTTGTAATTCACTATGCAGGCACTCACTGTCTTTTTATTGCTGCCTATAAAGCTGGAGGCAAATGCATCCAATCTGCAGTATTGCTGCATATAAACACTAGTATATATACTAGTATATTTCTGTGTGTGTGTGCTTGTGTGTGTGTTTGTGTTCATTACATTTCTGTTTTTCTATTTGTAATATCCAATTTTCCCTGTAATGTTTTCACCTGCATTATCTACCATCATCTACTGCAGCCTGTCCGTCCTAGAAGAGGTATCCCTCCTCTGTTTCTCTTCCTGAGAGTTCTTCCATGTTTATCCCCATTAAACGGTTTTTAGGGAGTTTTACCTTGTACGATGTGAGGGTCTGAGGACAGGGGATGTTGTGTTGCTTTTGTACCAACTGTAAAGCCCACTGGGGCAAATCTGTGATTCTGGGCTATACAAATAAATTGAATTGAATTGAATTGAATGGACTTGTGTGTGTGTGAGAAAGAGAGAGAAAGAGAGAGAGAGAGAGAGAGAGAGAGAGAGAGAGAGAGAGAGAGTATTGGTTACTGGGGATTCATACATTTAAATTCTCTCAGTAATTGTCCCTTAATGGAATCCGTGTACTGTCTCCTCCAATTGGCTGTCCACACCTTATATTTATATATAAACATATTTTTGAAGTTGTGTGTTTCTCTGAATGGTTTCATCTTTCATCTACTTGTAACTGAAGTTGTGGGAGATTTTTGTAGCTGGAGTCCAGGGTGAACTGTTTCAGCAGTCATATGGACAGCAAACAAATAAAAAAATGAGAAAAAAACAACAAAAACAGTTCCTTCTTCTTATTCTTTGTGGTTTTAAGGTAGCTGACATCCAAAAAGTTGCATTGCTGCCAACTGCAGGACTAGTTTACTGTACCATATCATACAATATAATCCAGGAGACATATGGTCGTCCCCTCCCACTTGATCTAAAATGCTTTTCAGAGATTCCTCTTCCAACCAATCTCTGCTACTGTCCGATCAACTCTTGTATTTGATCGTCATAGTTTCTGCAAAAAGGTAAAGAACATACCATGATTTCTTGTTGATATTGTTTGACGTCACACAACTGGTATCCATGGAGACTTGTAGAGTGCTCTAGCCAGTGATTGGCTCAAATGGTCTCCCTGCCAGGAAGGATGCTTTAGCATGTGATCATATTGTTTGAGCCGGTTTTGTGGCTTCATCTAGTCTGAGACATTATTAATCACAATGGTGGCAGGAATTCCTTCTCTGATTTTTTCCTGGTTTCTTTATTCTTCTATAATAGTAAACCGATGATCTTTGGGTTGTGGACTGTTGGTCTCAACAAAAAAAGACATTTTAGGTTGAATCTGAATCAGCTTTGGGAAATAGTGAATTACATTTTACAATTTATGAACCAAATTCATTAACCCCTTTTAACAATTATTAGATTAATCAGTCATCAGAATATTTGTTACCATGATAAATTACACCTTCACTGCAATAAGGAATCAACCATATTTACCATAATAAAATGTTAGGCACTATGTAAAGAATCTGTGGTTTGTAGGCTTGTTTCTATCCTGCACAGAATCAGTCTGCAGACAAAGACAGAGACTTCTATGACCACACTTTTCTGCATTAGACTGATGTACATGCAGCTGCCCTCACACTCAGTTTAATTAGTAGCACTGATCAGTCTAACCTTGGCAGCACCTCTGTTTAGATGGTCACATGACTTGCTTCACCTGCACCTCAAGCATTTAAAATGCACATGGGCAGCATTTCACCAGAATACAGATGTGCGTTCACTACCGAACTCATTACTACACCTTCAAATCCAAGCTGAATCTAACCAGATTCGTATCTCATACTATTAGCTGCACATATACATCTAATCCCATGAAAACAGGTGAATTTGTTGCCACAGTAACAGGTAATAAGGGATCTAAATAAACAGCAAAACAATGCGTCATGAATAATGAATGAAACAGGCTCCCTGCTTGGGTGTGAACTTGCTGCCGGTGATTGTCTGTTTTCCTCTGTCAACATTTTTAACATTACACACAATGAACTGCGGGTGATTCTCTGGAGACTCAGAGTTGCCAACTCACGGGGAAAGTTTGCACTCGAGCACTTTTGACAGCAGGAAGCTCACAGAGCTCGCACAGACGTGAGCTAGAGCCGGGAGCCCCCGGTCGTTGCCTGTATTCAAGAAAGTGTCAGTGGTGCTATTAATAATAGAAACATCTTCAAAGTCAGACGGCAGGAGAGCAAAACTCATCAACTAATGGAATGTGCAGCTTTTTGTAGCAGCCTGAACTCAGTCACTTGGGGTCTGAGCTAAAAAATAAAATATCCTGCTCTTCAAAGACTCTCTGATAAGACCTTATACCATGTATAATATGTCATATTTGACATTTCTGCCTCTCTGCCAGCTGGTATTCATCCTCTATTTCACCTTCTGGTAGAGACACAGCTGAGTTGTTTGAGCGCTGCCCTTCAGTAGAGGACTTTTCGCTCCGCACAATACTCTGCTGACCGGATCAAGCTAAAGCCTTTTATTTTTCTCTCCTGAAAACTTAAACCTCACCTACTTTCTCTGTCAGCACAAAAAAAAAAGAAATAAAGAAAGAAGAAATCTCCAGCGCGGGCGTGAAGTAAAGAGCGTGTGACAAAGTGAAGTGCAGCGAGAGTGTCGGAGCGAGGATGAAGAGGTCATGCGTGAAAGCATCGGACTCCACGGATAACTGCCACAGCCCACAGGCAGCGACACGGACACGCTCGGGAAATACAAGCTCTCAGTTCGGACGAGTGATTGGGCGGATCCCACCGCAGACAAACCTACACGTTCACACCTCGAGATGGTGATGGGGAAAACACACACACACACACACAAACATGTCATAACTCCGATGATGACAGAAAGCCTCAAACAGAGAAGGACAGAGCTGGTTGGGTCTCGTGTGGTAGGATCCTGTCTACATGTAGAACAGGAGTCTGCAGCCCTGTTGGAGCTGTGAGAGTGAACCGAGGTATGGAAGTAACTAGAGTTGTGTTTAATGTGATGCACTTTTAGAAGTATTGCATTAGAAAAAGAAATAATGGCAATGCAAACATCCAAAAAAACACTTTTTACACTTGCTTGAGGTGTTTTTCTTTTTTCTTTTTTTTTTTCGAAAAAGAGTTAATATATCAGATATAGCAGACAATTAATTCACATGAGCAGCTGCTTCTGCTGAACTATTACATTAGAAACATTTGATAACAATGGCAATTTTCGAAAAAGAGTTAATGAACTAAATGTGAGATGGGATCTTTGTCAGATAAGTCCTGACGTAGCAAACATTGAACTCACAGGAGCAGCTGCTTCAGCTGTCTATGTTTAGCCAGATAATTTTTACATGTCATGCATTTGTTTTTTTTTGTCTCCAGGCATTACACATCATCAACACTAGCTGCCATGAAAGAACAATTACAATTAGAAAAAAATATCCTAAAGATCTTTCCATTGGATTTGTTTGCACAGTAAACATTTCCAGAAACTTTCCATCGGAGGTTAAACTGGGGAAATGTTAGATATATCATATATAGTTTAGAGCTCTGTGTTCAAAAATGTTTTAATTATTCCTGTTCCCATTATGGAATGTTTCCACCTTTGAAAATTTCAAGAATATTGCCGCCCTATTCCGCACTGGGAGTTATGTATTCGACTCTGTTTATTATGGCCATAACTAACATTGCTGATAAAACTACTCTTTGCATCATTGCATCTATATTCCAACTATATTCCCAATGATAATGCTAACATATTGATGTTTAGCAGGTTTAATTTTCACAATGTTAACTAGTATCTGTGCAATCATTAAAGTGAATGTTTACAGAAAAGCATTACAGAAAAATTACAAGACCAACATTCATGAAACTTGGGAGATTTTTGTTATAGTTTTGGAAATAAAGCCACATATTAACTGTGCTGCACATTTGCGTGTCAGATAGACATCTAACCAATGGTCAAGTGCTCTTCTAGTTAAAAGAAAAAAAAATGTTTTAGAACGTTACTGAAAGATATCTTCTACTGCTACGATGCGAAAACCTCTGGTTAAATGACCCCAAAAGTTATTAAATTCAAGCCTGATAGGGACATTAATGTTTCATGAAGTTCACAGCAATTCATCCAAAAGTTGTCGAGACATTTCACTCAAAACTACGAATGTGAGTTTGCTGCTGGCAGCAAAGTAAAGGTCAAAAGATTCACCGACGTCATTGGGATTCTTCGTCGATGGATTTCTGCACAAAATGCCATTTTGATTCATCCAAAGCTTGTCAGAAACTCTCATTTAGGCCCCAAAGAGGATAAATGACCAACAAAATCTCAGTGTGGCTAAGAAAGCAGATGTAGTCTCTGTGATGTTGAGATGAAGGAACAAACTGAAACTATGTGGGTTGAAAGCTAACCCTAACCCTAACCCTTTAAATAAAAAGATCATTTGTGATATTTGGTAAAGCAATGTCAACTGTCCATCAAACACTCCCAAAAAACAAGCATTCAACTCCATGTCAAAAGCTTTTCCTGATTATTTCTGTCACACATCAACATACATCTGCATGTTTAGAGACAAGCACTTTAATCAAGCTCTTACTGTTAAGCTTCAACAGAAATCGCTGGAGAAGCCACAGAAACTTTGTGCAATCTCAGCGAGGACATCGTGGAGCAGACAGACTGAGATAAGTGTGAAACTGTCATACACTCGTATTCATTCCTGACGCCTCGTCATCTGTCCAGTCAGGCTGTTATCAGGCTGTTATCAGCCGCAAGCTGGACACTCTGTAAACTTCTGTTGGTTTAATAAACGAGATGACAGAAGCGCCTACAGCAGGAGGTATGGAATAATAAGCAGTTTACCCAGCCAATTGTGCAACTAAATGAACTTATATGACTTTCCACCATTGCAACTCTCTACAATGAACTGAAAATGTGGAATCTATTATTTTGGTTTGAAGACGCCAAGAACAAGACAACAAATCAAATACTGGAAAGAAACATCAGTCTGGAAACGCAATAGCTGCAGGTAAGCACAACTGTGCCCCCCCTCCCTCCCTGCTGTCAATGCACCACCGCTGATCTCTGCCTGGCTGAGCACACGGCGAGGAACGAGACGGGTCACAGGAGGCGGGCGATGGCAGCGGGTCAGTTATGAAGGAAGCCCAGGGAGGGGGCGGAAACAATAAAAAGTGAGTCTGATCTCAGGCTCCGCACTCAATACGGTGTCAGCCAGACTGCTGCCGTCTCAATTTCCCCCTAAATCTAAAATTAAATCTCACCTTTCACAAGTGTATGTGGGTCAGTGACAAATCATGTTTGGAGAGATGAGAAAGAAAAAAAGTATATATAACATTCAGTTTAAAAAGCATTCAACAGGTTTCTCAAAATGTGCATTTTGTGTTTATGTTGGTTTCTTGCCCTTTATCCATTTGTATCATTTCTGTTTTTACAAAAATTACACTTCTGTGCATTTCTCAAATGGTGTAACTGAAAAAGAATGATAGATTTAAATTATTTAACCCACCTACAATAAAGAACTAGTTGATATTTTAAAGAGTTGAAGTATTTGGTGCCAAGGCAAGGGTTACACCTCATGATGGTTTTGACATTGTCCCATGTAGTACAAGCACCCGGGAAATGGCTTCTAATTCTTCTTTAGGTCTCAGCAGGATGTCACCTAAAACCGTTTCAAAAAACAGTTCAAGTAAAATAAGAGAACTTGTTCTCCGGAGAGTTTGGGACATTTTTCCGTTGCCAGGTTTTAACCACATTTCAAGTGATGATTTCAACCCAAGCCATGATCATTTCCTTCTCGAGTGTTTTCTGTGCCTAAACCTAACCAGCCTTTAACCGCAGGGTTGTCAGAGCATAAAACATCTTTATCCTGCAACACAGCGCCAGCGTTAAAGTCTTATTTCAATGGGTTGATGCAGTATAAAGCTACTACCAAGTGGGGTGGGCTTCTTCTAACACATCTATAAAGCTGATAACCATTAATAACATCCATTTAACGGGCTGATAACACTCTCCAGTGGTGGACGCTGCGACCGTGACAGGCTTTAAAGCTGAGCGGGTCACTCAGGACAAGAATTCAGGTTGTAACAGGTTATAGTTTTCCTCTTCCTCTTCAACACAGTCAGCGTTTTATCCGTGCGTCTGCATTCATCATTCAGGAAAAGGCCAGAGGAGAGAAGGGGAACAAACGGCAGATACAGAGGAGAGAAAAGAAAGGAGAAGTAAGAACAGCAGTTTAACTTCCCAAAAGAAAAATAAAGAGGTGCAGGCCCTGCATCGGAAAAAAAAAGCCACATCCTTTCTGCAGAGTTGGGTAATGGAGGCATTGGGTGATGTAGGTGTGAAAGGTCAGCGGGTCAACCATGTCGAATTGTGAGGCGGTTATTAGTAAGAAACGAGCGGCAGGAGGCCTTTATCACAGGCCTGTTAAGCTGGCCTCTCTGAGGGTTATAATGAGTTCTCAGATAGTCCTTCAGCCATGAGCAGGGATTAGCACCTGGGACCCCACAGGTAAAACCCTCATTAGCCAGCTAGCATCAGACTGATAACACGGTGGGGAGAGCTGCGGTCCGTCAGCACTGAGCTGGTGACGGCTAGCACATGAAGGAGACAGGACTTCTCTGCTAAAAAGTGCAGGGCTCCTTCAAAAGGCAAAACCACAAAATACAATAAAACATAATCAACTATAAAAGGAGCTGAGCGAAATGGGCAAGCTGGGTAATGAAAAGGCTTGATCTCCAAAAAACCTTCCAATGGGGATTTAAATCATTGGTTCGCCCAAATTATAGGTAATTCATTTTTTTTTCTCTTTTTGAAGTGAACGTCTGAGATTTTCTGTCTCTGCTCCAATACAATGGAGGTGAATGGAATTTAGTTTGGCAGCATGTGGTGCTTGCAACACTGGAAAATGGCATTTAAACTGTTCCAACTGGGACAAGAAAAATATAGCAAAAAAATACATTTTTTCACCCAGAGTCAGGCTGCTCTGTGCTCTATATAATCTGCAGGACAGGCAGCTTTCATTGGAAAGTAATTTGCCTATATGAGGCATCTATAACAAAGACATGTTTTATTGAGGAGGAGGATTTGAGTGAGTGAAACTATTCAATGGTGATAATAAAAAGTTCATCCAGGCAAGTCACTCACATCTCCTACATCTCCTACGTTACATATTTAATGGCAATAACACACACAATCTCACATACCACTATATCACACTGAATATCCTATGATAACAATAGAATAATTAATAATGAGGTCATAACAAAGTCAAGGTCTAGATTTCTCAATATTAGTCACAAGTAGAGCTGCAAGGATTAGTTCAGTAATTAATAAGTTGGCAACCATGACATTAATTGTCAACAATTTTGAAAATCAATTAATCATCTTAAGTCAATTTTAAGATGAACATTTCCAAATTCCTTCTCTGATTATTTCATGGATTCTATATTAGCAAACTGATGATCTTTGGGTTTTGGATTGTTGTTAGGTTGAATCTCCAGCTTTGGGAAACATGCATGCACGCACACACACAGAAACACACACACACAGAAGCACACACACACACACACACACACTGTGTGATTCCAGTCCTCTGACAGAAACGAGAGGAAAAGAAGTGTAGGAGGAGAAGAAGAGGGAGGAGAAGAGAAAAAGGAGGAGGAAGAGTTAAAGAGAAAACTCAGATGCTGGTTGGAAAATGATGTTGTCATAAGAAGATTATTGGTATCTTCAAATGAAGTCACAAGATGCCTTTTTTTGTAACATGTTGTATTCAACAACATACGCATAGAAACAAAAGGGACAATATAGGATAATCTACAAAAGAGACATCTAACTATAGAGCTCCATTTAAGACACAACATAATTACAGGTTATGGAGGTAAAGGAGTGGAAGTTCCACGTTAAACGAGACAAAGAGGTAAGCATGAAATGAAAGGATTTATCTTTTTTGGTGGGTTTTGGAGCTATTGTTGGTTGAGAGGAGGAGGAGGATGTGCTGTGATCACTCTGTTAGGAGACAAAACAAATATGAGGCATCACACTTGCCAGCAGATGAGTGTTTGAGTAGAGAGCTGCCATCTACATTCATCGCCCTTTCTACCAGAACGCTGAATGCTAAATTTAGAGGGGGAGAGAAAGAGGGAGGATTAGCTGGTGGATGCATGTGCCATGATGCTGATGCTTCTATAGCAGCTGGGAAAGCAAAAACTTTGCTCTCAGGGACACCTATGCCACGTAGATAATGTGATTGGAATCAGATTTTCTGTAGCATGTATGCGCCTTAGTGGGGCTAAAGAAGAAGAGAAGATGTATTATCACACAGTGCAGCCAGTATCGATGATTAAAAAGAGAGAGAGACAAAAGAAAACCCATATCCTGTTCTTAGCATGGACAGCACCAGCCCAGACCAGTGAGCTGGTCAGGAACTGTAGTAGAATTTATTAAACCTTTTAAGTTGTCAGATTTACATCTATGACCGTATTGACCTGCTGAAACAACAGGTGAGGCCTCATGAGCCTATCAGTTATTGGATTTTCTCAGTTGCATGTAAATGGAGACAAGAACAGAAGTCTGACTGGAGGCAAAAATCACATTTAGCACAGCTCGATTAAATTCAGCATGTAAACATACTGACTGTAATTCATTGAAAAAAAATGGCCAGGGGGCCTGTATTTACTTCAATTGTGTGTAATTCCACATGTAAAATAAGTAAATATTGTCATATTTACCAATGTTGATGCTGTTAATGCAAAATGTGAGCTTCCTCCCTGTTGGTTTGTTGTCTTGATAAATTAATAATGATGTATGTTTCCAGAGAACTAATTCAGTACAACAACAAGCTGGTGTCAGACTCACCGCTCTGCTGCTCTCAATTTATACAGTTTGTCATTCACTAATAAAGTCACATTGCTTCTACTGTGCCAGTGTTTTTTCTCTTGCAAGTATCTTTAAGCTGCAAAATGCAACCCTCCCTTGCAGAGGAACAGATGAATACTTCTGACTCTGGCTGCAGCGCACACACCCTCTACTGCCCTGTCTGTAGACTCAGCTCCCCTCTGGGGCCTGTTTGCAGGCTCTATGCGTTTCCCACAGCACTGATTAAACCTGAGGACACGGATCGGGACAAAGTCAAACGGTGGGAAGAAAAAGAAAAAAACTCAGAGATGAAGGCAACAATCAGAAGGTATGAGGTGAGAAATGGATGCTGAGATGGAGGGGAACAGAGAGAGAGTTAAAGGAGGATGTGTGAGTGGAATGAGCCTCTGTCCTTCATTTGATCCTTGGCTGCACAGCACACAGCCGGCTGGGGGCTATTGATTATTCAGTGTTCACGGCTAAACAATATAAACCTGACGGGCTCCACGCACAAACACCAGCCAAATGGTAACATGGGAAAACTGGGACGAACCGAATCTATGAAGTAGAGCTAGGCCATATATGACAAAAAATGATGTTGTTAAATAGTGGTAACCATTTTCTTTCTGAAAAAAAAAACCCAATTAACTAAAATTAAAATCAAGAAAGAAAATTGCAGTATATAGTACAGTATATAGTAAAATATTTCATATCAGTGATCCTAATAATGATTATTGATCATTTTTAACTATATTTTATTAAGAACGAGGTGAACAAAGGCTGAATGTGACCACTTCAAATCACTATTGAAGTTGATTAGTGGTTTATCTGTAAAATGTCTGTTTGATTCAATGATTGAATTTGATTAAAAAAAATCTTAATCTGTTATTCTTCCAGCCACCTTGCATAAACTTTATGAAAACCCGATGTAAGACATCCAATATGAAGTTATTTCTATGTAAAAGCTGTGATTTGAGCAGCCGTACAGTTGAAGATCCAGACTGTAACATAAAAAACAAGTCAACTAAACACAAAACTGCAGCTCACGGCTTTATTTACAAGTTCATATGAGCCGATGGTACAACAGGGACACTGACTGTGTGAGCTTATTATGTAGCTAAAAACTAAAACACACAATCGCAAGGAAGGAATATACAATAGTGTCCTTGAAATGCTCGTCAGGACAAAAGCAGCGTCTGGCACTAAGTGTTGTAGCATTCAGCAGCATACAGAAAACGAGCAGGCAGAGAGATGCACTTCTGGGACTGGACGTGGTTATTTGTCCTGTGGGTGAAGTGAGGACAGCCACAGAGAGTCGGAGCCTCCTGTGTGTGATGAGCAAGAGGTGTGTAGGCTATTCACACAGGTTTAATCCTAATTGCTTTCCAAGCCGCGCTGCCCTGTCACTGAAATTATATAGTACACTGTGTACGTGTGTGTGTGTGTGTGTATATGTGTGTGTGTTGGCTGCTGCTCCTGCAGCGAGGCTGACCACAGGCTATCATTACCAATGTTATTTTTCTCCTCAGTGCAGGAAATTGTGCATGTGTGTGTGTGTGTGTGTGTGTTTGACCCAACCCTGTTCCCCACAGGGCCACAAGCGGGCTGACCTCAGCCTGAAAGAGGCACAGAGGGGACGGAGCACACACAGAAAGTACTGGTAAAGGTTTCTATTTAGGAACACATCGATCCATCGACAGATCAAAATCATGGAGTCATTTAAAAGTTAGAGCTGCGCAAATGTGTTGTTTTTGTGTCATTGAATTTTTATTCAGCTTGTATATTTAAAAGCAGGGCTTTATTTTATATTAACAATAAAATGTAAAATTTATATGATTTTCAAGCTTTGCTTCCTTCAGCCACTTTTCAAACTTTTTTTTCTAAGTGTCATTCTTTTTTTTATTATATATACTTCCTGTTTTATGATTATGTTTGTTTGAGAAAAAAAAAAAATTTGAAAAAATTAAAAAACTGATCTGAGAATTTTGTAACTGTTTATAGTGACCTATCAAAAGAACCCAGCACTTTCCTGGATGTAACATCAGTTCTGTGGGTCTTCTTCCACTAATAAGAACTAAAAACTCTTTAATCTTATTACAGGACGTATGGAACAAGCACGTTTCACACAGCAGACCCTGAGTCCTGCTGTTTGATACAAGTGATGCTGTTTCTTGGGTTTTTATTGCTTGGCAGCCGCCATGTGCTGGGCCCATTAAGTCGCTTCCACCACCACTATGGTCAAAGGCTGAGGAGGAAGTGTGTTAAGATGCTGCAGCATTAATGGCCACAAGATGTTGGCCTTGAAAAAAAAATCTGTACTGAACATCAAAGAAGTCCATTTTTAATGTAAAAACAGGCTTTTGTGTAGGTGTTCTTCAGTAAAGATACTTTGGCATCTTTATCCTCACATATTCTGTGGAAAAATCTATCTTTTTTTGTTTTTTTTACACACAAAATAATCAAATTAAAAGTGAATGAATGTGTCATAAAATACCCAAATCTGCTTAAAGCCTGTGAAGGATCATCCCCATTCAATCAACAACAAAGCATTTGAACATCACTAATTCATGATCATTTCCAACACACACCCATTCACATATACACACACAGACAGACACGCGTTGACACCTCAACACTGTAAGTACTCAATAAGACAAAGCTCCTTCTCGGCCTGCAATTATGATAAATGCAGTAATCAATCCACTAATTACGGTAATAAATGGAGTGTAGCTCCATGTAATGTGCAGAGTGTGTGAATAGTCGAGTTGGTGGTCAAACATGTTGCAGTGTCTGTGTTTGTGTGTGTGTGTGTGTGTGTGTGTGTGTGTGTGGGTGTCAGGCTTCCTTCCATGTGCACCAATGTACTTCCTTTACCTGGCCGTGTTTCCCTACAGATTAACTACATCCAGCCTGTGTTGTTGTTTCATAGATTGTGATTATATACTTTATACAGTACAGCTTTTACATTATATATATGTGTATATAAATATATATATATTTTTTTGTTTTTTGTGTTAGAGTTTGCATTGCGTCTTGTTTGCCAATCAAATCAAATGTGCATTGCTCTATAAATCTTTTGTTGGTCAGGTTGACTTAAAAATCATTACTTTGATGATGTTTTTAACATAGTTACACTGTTATTACTCACATTTTAAACAGGTAACTTGTAATCTGTGACCTATTATGTTTTCTATTAACATGACACAGATACAAGCAAACATGCTTTGGAAATAGAAAAAGAAAAGAAAAAAAAACATGTTTCTATCTACTTGTCAACAAATTTAAAGAAAACTTTTTAAATCTTGCAAAAAAAGAAATGGGAATTATGTGCAGTTCCATTAGCTGGTTCGCCGCAAATAAAGTAGATTCAATCAAGTTTAGTTTGGTCTGAAGATGAGGAGACAGTCATGTGAGATAAATCTTTGTTACATCAGAATTTATCCTACAACTTTGTTTACTGCATTCATTGTTTTTCCGACATCTTTATTTTTTTAATGTAGCTGTTTCTGTCAAACTTTTCTAATGCAGTTCTTCTAAATGTGCATCTCAATAATCCACAGCTGTGTCTCTACCTCCAGGTTGACTGAGCGGGAGGGTGAAGTTTAGGTGAAGCACTTTGACAGGAGATCAGACAGGTCTGCACTCGCAGGTTTGGATGTACCTCATCTAGCTCATGGTATACACTGTTAACCTGAAATGGCATTTATTAAGTGTGTGTTCTTGTTTGTGTATATGTGTGTGTGTGTGTGTTTGTGTGTGTGTTTTCCCAACTTCTATCTGCCTCTGTGTTAACTCCTGGCTGCACATTCAAGGCTCTCCACAAAGCTGGTTTTGTTGGGAACAAAGCTGCGGGCCTCCCCGCCTGTTAGAAAATTAATCACTGTAGAATTGGGAGCCATGAATTCTCCTCTTCACCTCCTCCTCCTCCTCTTTTCCTTTCTCTCCCTCTCTGCCTCTCTCTCCTGAAACACAGTGGTTCCCAGGGAGCAGTGACACTGTGATTAAGAGTCTTGATGTGAAGAGCTTCCTGCTGAACACAGTGGGAGGGAGAAAGACATGGAAAGGTTAGGCTTCCAAGGTAAGTGTGTTTGTGTGAATGCACGTGTGTGTGTGGGAAATGAAGAGTGTTATGCCTGTTTCAGTTGCAGCAGGTTCTGACAGACGACACATCTAAATCAACAGGCTAGGGTTTCCTCTTTCTAGCATTAAGCCACCCACCACCTCATTATTTTTGGTCGGGAAACATCAGAAAAGAAAGACAGAAGGACGCCTACACTGACAAAAAATACACTTTGGGAGAGAACACACACATAATGCTGAACACATACTTTGCCGTCATGTAAAGAGCCTTTTCAGCCCGATGCTGGTGTCAGAGTGTGTGCACTGTTGCAGGAAACAGGATTTTAATTCTGGTTTCACTGTTTTTTTTTCTTAAAGAACTTCACATTTGTTGTGTCGTCCCTCGAGGATGCAAATGGCTACAAAAAACATAATAACATTAAATAAATATGTGTCAAAAATGGAATGACAGTGTGAATAATTTAAGATAATTATAGTAATAAATGTGCAAATCTCTATCTATTTTCATAGAATAGAAAAAATGAAGCACCACTTTGTTTTATTAATTACCATAGATCAAGCAATTTCCATTTATATTATCATTTAAACATATAAAAAAATGCTACCATGGCTTGTTTTACTCTTAAAAACTTAATTTCCTTTGGTATGACTTTTTTGGTAGTTTATTAATCTATTGATTATGTAAATTGATTAAATGATCAATAATCAAAGTAGTTCCCGTGGCTGACGATTCAAGCTAAAATTTCTTTTTTTGTCCAGAC
The DNA here is from genome assembly GCA_036785175.1 of Eupleurogrammus muticus. Taxonomy (NCBI): domain Eukaryota; kingdom Metazoa; phylum Chordata; class Actinopteri; order Scombriformes; family Trichiuridae; genus Eupleurogrammus; species Eupleurogrammus muticus. Next base: position 22,673,795 of record JAYKQN010000009.1, read on the forward strand.
CAACAGTCCACAAGCACAAAATCATCAGTTTAATTTTAGAGAAGATTAAAGAACCAGAGAAGGTGGAACCAGAAAATTTTGATATTTTCTTCTTAAAAATAATACAAATTCATCAGTGTCCTGTCTGCTGGAGCCAATCCCAGCATACTTCAGGTGAGGGCAGGGATTCACCCCAGACTGGTCACCAGCCTAGAATGGGACACACACGCCATTCACTCATTTAGAGTCTCCAGCTGACTTAAAGTAACTGTGTGAGAAAACCCACGCAGTCACGGGAGAACATGCAAACAGAGAAAGGTCCCAGCTCAAGGACATGAACCTGCAACCTTCTTGCTATGAGTCAACAGCACTACTCCATTATGCCACTCAATCTCTAATAATTGAGTGGCATAACTACTCAATTATTATTAATAATTTAATAGTTGGCAACTAATCGATTAATCATGGCAGCTCTAGTAGAGACCTCACATATTGGCACAACATTAATAAAACATTGTATTTGCTGACAGAATAATGATTGCCATCATATTTGTGGGTTTGTAGTACCTTGAATATCATTGGAATTAAGCATTTTTTTTTCTTTTCCCAAATCAAGGGTATTATAAAAGTAAAATGTCACACAGTGGCTTTTCATCATTTTGGCAACACACACAAAACTAAGATTGACCAAAATAGTAAATTTTATGTTGAACATTATTGTATACAGAGCTGGTCAGTGTGTGTGTGTGTGTGTGTGTGTGTGTATGTAGGGCCAGAATAATTCTCTTTAAGTTGTAATTGTGTTTGTAGTGTTTCTACAGCAGCTCGGGGCTGATTTATGAGGCTTGCCAAGGCTCGGCTAACAAGAGCCATAAATCCTCCCCTCCGCTCTGCTCCTGTTCATCACCTTGGGACAAGCACACGGGGTTAACGACTGTATGTGTGTCAGTGTGTGTGTGTGTGTGTGTTAGATTTCCTGGCGGCCACCCTGAGTCCTTCAGTCGTGGAGCAGCGATGTGTTCTGCATGGGCCGCTGGCCAGTGGAGTGCGAGGTCGGACGCAGCGTAATTTATCCACAGGCTGTTTTCCCCAGCCGCACACTGAACGCCACAATCAATACGCTTGGTTAGGAAGATGCAACAGTTTGGAGTGGGATTTGACTACAGTGTTTTCCAGATCTGCACGGAATAAGGTTATAATGGTAAATAATAGCATTATGTAATTATGTTGGCAAAAAATGTCTATACGCTATATTCACATAATGTGTATGGGAAATTGCCAAAACTGACATGTGGTGTAACCTTTACCATAACTTAGTACCAGATAGCTTAACTCTCTTAAAAAGGTTTTAAAAAAACACATGCTATCAAATATGTTTATGTTGTATGTGGATTTAATACATTTAAATTTGAATTTATCATTCTATTTTACTAAAACCATTTGACACTTTATGTCAAAAACAGTACACAAAATCCAGATTTTTGTGAAAAAAAATTTAAAAAATCACAAAAAAACAATAAGAACACAAAATTAACATTTTGAGAGACCTGATGCTTGTTGTGACTTCCTCATCTTGCCAAACTTTATTTGTAACTGTACTTAAGCATGTACTATATGTATATATATATATATGTCTTTTTGTCTAAGGGACTATGGGGAGGGGACAAGAAAAAGAGAAAACATAAAAAAATGTACAATTTACCGTCAATTATATTGTATCAGGTAAGACATTCCTAAGATATGATGAATTTATACAATATTGAAAAAAATTGTTATTTTTCATCAAAATATAATAATGTTGCTAGTGTTGCTCCAGCCAAAATCAAACAACCTGTCTGGGAAAGTAAGTAGCAACTGTGACATTGTTATGCTGCTGATTGCAGTTAGTTTATTCTGCCACAGTGCTGCAAAATAAAGCTGAAGAGCTGAAACACACAACTTAAGTTGCAGTAAACTATATTGTGGTAAACAGGTCTACATTTTGACGCCTCATGAAACTGCTTTGGATGTATAAAAACACCAAAAAAAAACTCAAGCTTTATACTGGTATGTGTGATCTTTTTTTCATTTTCAGATTTGATAAAATTTTAATAAATATATGTTGTGTTGTTCAGGAACTAGTATCATCGATTATATTTAACAATACCCAACCCCACACAAAATACATATCTTCTTTCCAATTTAATATTGTGACAGAACTCATATTGACTCAGTATCCGTCAAACACTATATTCCTATAGAAGTGGTGTCTTCACACCTATAAAAAATAAAACACAGCTGGACTACATTTTAATGTGATAACTATTACAAGTATTATTATTATATAACTGCACAGCTGCAACGATTATTTAATTAATCGCCAACTACTACATCAATCATAAACTATTTTGATAACTGATTAGTTGAATTGAGTCATTTTTTAAAAGAAAATGTCCAAAATCTCTGGTTCCAACTTCACAAATCTGATTACATTCTGGACATTTTAGGTTGAATCTTCAGCTTTGGGGAAGTATAATAGATATTTAGAACATTTTTTTAACCAATTTAATTGATTAATTGTTTCAACAATCAAAAGAATAATCAACTCTTAACATAGTTGTTGGTTGTAGCTCTAGTTTAACCGAGATAAATATATAAATAGATAATCACATTTATCTGGTAGACAGGATAGTAACAAAAACCAGCCGCAACATGTGCAGGTGTAGGTAATAACAAACAGTGTGTAAAGTAAATAAATAAATAGCAATAGCGACTTTTCTCACTCGAAATGACAAAACTGCTCCATCCACTGCGTCGTCACCCCTGTATGTTGCTTTTATCTAAAAGTCCTGCAAGCTTGAACTAGACAGATGTTATAAAACAGCAGGAGGCATAAAAGCTCTTGGCACTGAATATACCAACTGAGTTTTGCGGGATTATTACACCTGGCAGCGAGGCCATCTTCCGAACTCCAGTTTGCATCATTAATCACGTTCTCACACAGTTTAGAGATTGCTATCATCGCAAACGTTGCAGGCTGTTCCATAATTAAAACTTTTTTGCCAGGAAGCAGATCAACCACCCAGAACTTCTCTCTTTGTGAACAAAGAACCTGTGCTATCTTCCACACATATTGTAAATGCTTTAATCCTTGAAGTAAAGCCACTGTACTGATAAAAAGCATTGTAAAACAATTTTAACAGAAGCTTACCTGTCTCTTCATCAATGGCGAATCGTCCAAGCCCGCTCCCATCACGGATAGAATACTGGATTTCTCCATCTCTGCCATTATCCTCATCGTTAGCGGTGACTTGGAGCAAGGTGGTTCCAATCCGGGCGTTCTCTTTAACTAATCCTGTCAAGGCGAAGTGGGAAAAGTATGGTGCGTAGAGGTTTTCATTCACATCCACCACCTCGACCTCCACAAAGGTGACAGAAAGGAGAGAAACTGGCCTCCCTTTGTCTTTGGCCCTGACAGTGAGGTTGTAGAACTGCTGGGTTTCATAGTCCAGCTCCTTTGTCAGACGGATTGCCCCGCTGGCCCGGTCCACCTCAAACCACCCATTGTAATCATTAGCTAAGGAGTAGCGGACCTGGCCTCCCAATCCCAAATCTGGGTCCTGGGTTTCTAACCATGCTACGACAGTTCCAACAGGCAGATCCTCCAAAGCTCTGGCTTTGTACACGCTTGGGATAAACAGCGGTGGGAAGTCGTTCACATCATCCAATACTATTTTCAAAGAGGTCACAGAAAATTTCTGGCTCCCTTTCTCGGCTTTGTCTCGAGCTTCAATTTTGAGGTTGAACTTGGGAATGAACTCCCTGTCGAGTTGTCCAGCAACATACACAATCCCATTAGTAGAGTTAATCCCAAACTGGGTAGTGCTGGTCAAAACGGAGTAAACTATCTCTCCATTTGGCCCAAGATCTTTGTCTGTGGCCTCAACCTGGATGACGTCTGTACCTATGGCAGTGTTTTCAGGTATGATAATTCTATAACCTCCTTCTTGCAAAAACTGTGGTGCATTATCATTAGCATCTTCTATATAGATTGTAAGCAAGCGCCAAGCAGTTTTCTGCGGCAGGCCAAGGTCATAGATGGTTAAATTAAGGAGGTAGCGATCTCTTTTTTCTCTGTCCATGGACAGGAAGACACTGATCAGGCCAGTCTCCATGTCAATGTTGAAACAGCTGTCAGTGTTTCCGTCCGAAATTGAGTATAAAATCTGACCATTGAAACCTGTGTCGCCATCATAGGCATTTACCTTGAAAACACTAGCGCCGACTTTTAGGTCTTCCGACACAGCGATATCTGTGGGAAAAGCTTTGTCAAATTGGGGCGTTTGCCGATTGACAGAGAAAAGGTCAATAAAACCTTCCTCGATTTTGGGCTTGGTGCTGGCTTTGGACTTTTTTAGGAGCTTCTCTGCTAACTTCTGCGCTACTCTTGTCTCTTTACAGTTGAAACTTTTGGGAGGAGATTTCCCATGAACAATGGAGATGTTCACAAACATGGGATCGGAGAAGTTCTCACCATCTGTGGCAGTTATTTTGAGACTAAAGACGCCGTTCTTTGGATTTGCTGTGCCAAGGGGACGTCGCAGTGTGAGAACCCCTGAATCTGGGTTAAGGTCGAAATATCCCCATTCGTTCCCTGAAATTATCTTATATTTTACGAGCTCTAACTCATCTACATCAATTGCGGACATTGTGGTAATAACTTCATCCACAGGGAAATCCCTAGAGATCACCCCGTGGCATGCTACCTTCTCAAACAACGGCTGGTTATCATTTACATTCTCCAGGTGAATCGAAACGTTGACTTCGCTCTCTCGCCTGTAAGGCGACCCCCAGTCCGACGCTCTGACAACAAACACAAAGCTCTCAGATGAGGATTCAAAGTCCAGTTCTTTAGTGGTGCTGATGATACCTGAAAATTGATTGATTTTGAAGGGTAACGGCTGAAGGCTGGAAATGCTGTATGTTATATATCCATTTTCTCCTTTATCACCATCTAATGCAGAAACTGTTAACACACTTGTTCCGACCGGTACACTCTCATTGATAAAAATCTCATAAGACGTCTGAGCAAATGTCGGCGTGTTGTCATTGGCGTCCTGAATAGTGACCCGCACTTTAACTTTAAGCTCACTATCTACCTCCAGCACCTCCAGATTAAAGACATCCTGGGTGACCTGTGTAAACCAACGAGCTGTGGAAATCACACCCGTTAAGGTGTTTATTTGAAAAAAAGCTGAATCTGCCAGAGGTGTCAGGATATATTCTGCATCGTCGGGCTCTGGCTTAATTTTAACAGCCTCTACAATCGTTCCAGGTGGTGAAATTTCATTCAGACTAACGTCATACGACTCCCGCTCAAACTTCATTTCCATCACCTGCTGTTTTTTTGCTGTAATGTGGACAACCTTGACGGCAGAGAATTTCTGTGGTGTACCCCTGTCTTTAGCCTGTAGAGTGAGGTTACAGCCATAAGGGTAAGTCTCCCAGTTTAGTGACTCGGAGCCCTTTATGGCAAATTCCTCTTCCTCAGATCTTTCTATGAGAAACTGCTCTGAGGGGTCCCCACCCACAATGACTACTGAGTCTATTTCTCCATTTAATCCTTCATCCAGGTCCTCCACGGTGACCATGGCATAAACAGGGTTTTTATCAAGCCATGAGGGGCTGTGAGTGACCACATTCATAACCGGTGCATGCTCATTCACACGCTCTACATGGACGAAGAGCTTGGCTGTACTGCTGACCCCGTTATTCCCGTAAAGCTTCATGCCTCGGTCCACCGCCAGGATTTCCAAGTCGTACCGGTTCTGCTCATCGATGTTCAGCCTTCCACTGAGGGAGACCACACCGCTGGTCGGATGCACTGCGAACAGCTCCATTTTCTCTTTGAAAAAATAGTAAAACTCCCCATTGGAACCGATGTCTGCATCGGTTGCGGTGACTTGTGCTATGCTAGTCCTGAGAGGAGTGCTCTCCGCTATGGTGACAGAGTAGGTGGTGGGCGAAAACAAGGGTCGCAGGTCGTTCATATCCAGGACCTGGACGCTTACTTTAGTCCAGGTCTCAAGGAGGGCCTCCCCCTTGACGGAGGCTTTCACTGTCAATACATAATTATCCTGAATCTCTCGGTTCAAGATGGCTGCATTTCCACCTTTAGTCCTTATGCGCAAGAAGCAGAAGTCACCCAAGACGTACTCCTCTGCCTTGAAAAACCCTTCATCGTCACCTGAGGTGATTCGATAGCGGATCTCCCAGGATCGCTGGGACAGATGGATACCCATTTTAACTTTACTGTTGGCGTAGGTGCGGGCTGCTGAGTTTTCATAAACCGTGGCATGGTAGACGGCCTGGGTGAAGCCAAATTGAGATCCATCATGCGGGACCCCCGGTGTGTTCTGGCCATGGCAGGGCGGCGGCTTCAGGAGCAGCAACGGCAGCAGCAGGGCGAGGCCGAAGAGAGGGGCTCGCATGCCTGCCCACTGGCCCATATTCACATCCATCCCATCATCACTCCATCCTGAAAGAAAAAAAACAGAGATAGAAAAAGGTTAGCAACAGGGGTGGGGGAGGGATATACCCCAACAAAAGGCCACAACTTGACCTTTAAACTCTGAGCATGACGGACTGCTAATTATCCATCAGATCACAAAGATTGATTGGAGAGGGAGGTGCACAGTTCCCAGGCAACCAAAATGAAGGTTGACATCATCCTTGTGTGGTCTCTGGACAATGAATTGTCAATTGCAAGTTTCAGAAAAACCAGAGGTGGTTTGAGAAGGAACAAAATAATTGCATGGTTTGGAAGAGGAGTGTAACATCACCAAAACAAACACTGAAGAAAATAACTGCCGAGGACAAAATGATGGGCTGCTACACCATGACCCTATCATAACCCTTTTCCTGAAATACATGAAAACTGCAGCCCTGACTCAAAACCATGTAATATCTTCAGAGGCAAACCAGATATGGTTTTGAACTGAGAGTTAAGAAGCTGCTGTGCTCAGATTTTGTTCTGTTTTTCAGAAAGAAAAAAAAATACGGCCACAAATATGTGCCAATCTGGGCTTTGGGAGAAAAGCCTGATCCGGTAAATGCCATGTTGTGGCCGTAGGAGTGCCACAGCAGTCTGCGTTTTGATGACTCGGCACTTTCCACCACAAGGGATGGAGAGATGGGCCGGGAAAAGACAGAGCGTGTCCGAGCACACTGATAATAACACGTGGCCGAGGCGCAAGGATAAATCCACACACAACTACTGCACAAACGTGCGCACAGCTCAAACTTTTCTGTTTCAAACAAGCGACTTAACTTCTGACCGAAAAGAGAAAAAACAAACATTTGGCTTTGTGAGCGTGACCAAAAACCACCTCAGCTGAAACAATGCAAACCGATGCCTAAGCCTGCATTTAAATACAATTCAACAGTCATTCACGTCCGAGTCCACCCGAGTAAAATGCCAAAAACAACACTGCAATTTTTGTCTGACCTTAAACTGTCATCTCAGTGTCAACTTCAGTCAGCGCGGATGGAGGTGGGAGGTGGGCAGCGGTGGGGGTTCGAGGACTTTTCCTGCTGGAAGTGTCTCAGAACAGTCAAAGTCAGCTTTACTGGGTCACACTAATAATGCCTTGACAACTCCATTAACCCTTTAAACCCAGATGGGTTTGTCAGGGTTTCCGCTATTTATTTTTTTTCTTTGAAATGCAATGTAGCAATGCAATGTAGTTTGATTTAAATATTTTTATATTTATTTTTAAACTGAGATACATTGGTACAGACTTGCCTTAAAGTTTTCAAACATTATTTTTTTTGTAATTCACAAGTTACTATTAATCAATGGGTAAATCTCTAACCCTTACCGATGAAATCTAAATGACTGTATTTATTTATATACCAATTAAGGCAACAGATTTGCACCTAATAACTGATTTTTTTTTTCTTTTTCTATCTTTTTCTTTTTTGTTACTGTTTTGTTACACTTAGAGGTTAAGAAAGCATATAGATTTTTTCATAGATTTTTTTCATATATTATAATATGACATTGTAAGGAAGAGGCAGAATCTAATAATTGTTGCGCCTTTCTGCCCCTTCTGGAACGTTCCATTGTGAGGTTTAATAACTTAATTTCATTTTGTAAAAAATGGAACTTCTATGTTGCTACCAATTTGTCTTTTCAATTTTAATATGTTTTAATATGAGTAAAGATCAAATCAAATCGAATCTGGATATAAAATTAAAGTTTGATAAAAGCTTGATAGCAAAGAGATTTGGTTTTGTAGAAGTTTGACTGATTTATGTTCTCAACATACAGTGTGTGCTGTTTTTTTTCTCTCTTCTTTTATCATGTTTAAATATAACTTTAATTGGGTGAAAGATTTATTTGTTGATTTCTTACACTGCAATTTTAGTATTACTGGTATAGCTTTCATTTATTTCAATTATTTACTGGTAAATTTCCATAGGTGAGGTTTTTAGATACGCCCTTTTCTGTGTGATGTATATTTTTTACTTTCCATTTGAATTTTTACTGATAAACCACAGTGCTGCAATGGGTGATGTGTTCTTTTGCTGCATAGAGTTTGGGTGGAGTTTGTTTAGAAATAGATCCAAAGAGTGATCACATTTTTCATTTTAGGAGATTAGTTCTGTTTACAGCAAGGACACAGACAGAGGTTGCTATCTCATCTTCTTGACTTTTTACCACTTCGTACATTTTGAATTTCAAAAAACTTTGCAAAGAAAAAAAATACAAAGTCATGATTGTTGATGTCTTTACACATGTTACAGACAACACTTTAGACAACATAACATCATTTTGTCAGAAAAATTAAAGAAAAGCAACATTATGACTAGGAGTTGCTCTTGTTTTTTTCTCCATTTTGCCAAAATGGTTCCAATAAGGTTTTAAGTGATGTCAAACAGAAACTATCATTGTAAATGGAGGTTGTAGACAGACAAACCATTTGAAAGGTACTCAGACATTTAACAAGGTTCATCTTCAGTAACTTCTGATTATCACTTGTGAGTATTTCTTGTGCATGGTTCTATTACCTAATGTCGTTATACTGAAGCCTATCTTTGGAAATGTTGCAGTTGAAGGAAAACAACAAGCTGTCTCAGAGTCCGTCTTCACAAATTTGTATTATTATTTAAATTGATTTATCTATGACAATGCAATATGGTGCCGATATTATGGCAGGTTTAATGTCTAATTTAATGTCTTATTATCAAAGAGAATAACACTAACAATTCAGTCAAAGTCCATGTATTTCCTAATGGTGCTTATTATTACATGTATGCTGGAGGAAGTGTCTCTATGGAGGATGCTCATCAGCCTGTGGCAGCGCTGCTGTTACTGTAGAGTCAAAAGGAGCTAGAATTTATTTATATATTTGTGCTGTTATTCTCCCATAATGCCCCAGGGGCAAACAAATGTGGAACCATCGTAAACACACATCTGGGCAAAGTGGTTGCCTCTATGTTTGACACATACAGACACACACAAGTGCACACGCACACACACACACACACACACACACACACAGAAACGCATGCACACTTGTGGCCATCAGAGGTGATTCCTGTCCCTGCAGCACAGTCCTGAGCCCCAAGGCGTGGTTGGAGGGCAGTGTGCAGCAAATGTACCTGATATGCTACTCTGCTCTCCCCTTTATATAATATTGATGAGATCAGTGACAACTGTGTTCACGAGGAGCCCACCCAAGAGAAAAGTCTGCAGCTTCATGTCCCGCTCCGTGTTTGTGCTTCTGAAAATTTAGCAATTCAAAGATTGAAAATTGAATTCAAACAGTAGCAGTGGTGGATTTTGTACTAAACGTTATGCAAGCGAGTGGTGGTGGTGGTGGTGTAGGGGGGGCAGGGGGTTGTGGGGAACTATTTTATGCAGCGAATTTATCTACTGCACATTTTATCGCTCTAGTGAGTCTCATGACACAACATTGCATGTGAGATTATTGCATTTCATATTCAGGGGGCATTAGTTCACAATGAGAATATTACCAGACATAGTTTTGAGGCAAAAATAAAAGCTCATGGTTAGGGCTTGGAATGTGAAATGTATCCTGAGCTGATTTACAACTTTTTTTCACACTATATGATGACATCAGATATATGATTGTTCAGCAGTTCAGAGAAGATATTTTATCTGAGGCTTAATCTGACTTGTCTGACTGCCTTGTCTTGTGTTTTCCCTGGAGCATCACACTCACACAAGAACTGTCAGGAAGTTCCAATGCTCAGTCCTGCCACACGAGTCCATAATGATGGACACGCTGGCGGCACGGGGTAGAGTTAAAGTGGTAAAAGAAAATGTCTTAAAGCTGCACAAGTCTTTTGATGAAAACTGCAGACACCCTGGAAACTGAAACTGAAATCATGTAAATTCCTCAGCTTCCCAGCTCTTAAGTGCATAATTGCTGTGTTGTTTCTATACAAGGAAACCCAACAAGCCTGCGTCTGCTAAATGTTTGACACACACACACACACACACACACACAAACACACACACATACACCACAAGGGAAGGCAACATAGAAAAAAAAAAAAAGTCATTCTCCACTGAGAAGCCCCACTTACTGTCAGCTCTAAGCACCCGCTCATTAGCTTTTCATTATAGGCTAATTGGCCTTGAATTGTGTGGCAAACAGCAGCCAGCAGCTTCTACGCCCCGGACACACTGCTGCTGCAGGCCCCGCTCACACGCCACTATATGTTCACAGACACCAGCGAGGGAGGCCAGCCTGCTGGTTCCATCCTGCCTTCGTTACCAGCTAACGTGCTGACGAAGCAGCGTGCACACTCACACACACACACACGCGCGTGGAGGAGCTGACAGAAGCAACAAAACGCACAGCAGAAGGCAGAAAATAGTTCCTTACCCACGCATCGTGACTCACGGCACAGACAGCGTGTGTGAAGACAGCAGTAAACATGTCAGATCCGTAGCAGGACTCCGATCAATCAGCTGCTGCTTTCAATATTCAACACCACATCTCTCCATGTTAACCCGTTAACAGCCATATTTCACGAAGTAGAGCCCTCGGGATTACTTCCCTTTGTGCCGTGGAAAATGTCAAGACACATATGATGTTGCCGCTACATGTGGCAACATTATATTGACTGATTTCACATATTGATCCTGACTTAATTATTGACGAATAAATTAAAATGTATAAATGTATAATTCATTTGAGATACTAAATATTGGATTAACATTGGGTTGAAGTGTATATTATTGAATGTGAAGTTGTTTTGAAATCCAGTGGTACCAAACATTTGACAAAAGAGATTATCAGTTCACATTTTGAATCTATATTGTAAGACTGTGTGTTTATGCTTACAATGATTCCATCATTGTTTAAATATTCAACCTAAAATGTCTTTTTTTTGTCCAGGCCAACAGTCCACAACCCAAGCATCATCAGTTGACTGTTATAAAATATTAAAGAAACCAGAAAATAATCAGGAAGGTGAAACTGGATTTTTAATAAATCAACAAATCGTTGCAACCCTAATGTACAGCACAAATGATTTCTAAAAAACAAGGTTGTAAGTGGAACTGTTGATGTTGTGTTTGATGTAAGTAGGCTGCACCACCGTCATCACACATACACACAAAAAAACACTGTTTCTGTGTCAGTGACGAAGCTTTGCTGCCAAATCCTGCTCTGCGGCAAAACACCGGGATGTTTTTTTTTTGTTTTTTTTTTCCACCTTACTGCGATAACTACAGCCTCATCTGTTTGGAAGCAGTATTTAAAGACAAGCAGGAAGAGCAACTGGCAGACGGGAGGGAATAGAGAGGAAAAGAGGTGGAGGAGAAAACAAACAGCACAAGAGTGAAGGAGGGTGTATGTGTGTGTGTGTGTGTGTGTGTGTGTGTGTGTGTGTGTGTGTGTGTGTGTGTGTGTGTGTGTATTATCTCATCCATACAGAGAGCTGCAGCCTACAATCACCACTGTCAACTCTGGTTAACACATCAATCAGCACCACAGCATCTGTTGGGCCAGAAAAACTCAATTACTGCGATCCATCATTTGTCTTTCTGCTTCCATTTCAAAAGAAATTGCTTAAAAATGCACCAGATACTTTCAAGCATAACTTCAGATAATTCTTGGTGTACAAAGCAAAAAACTAATTAGTTTGGTCATATAATCAGTTTGCAGAGTGTAAGCCAGTGTGTGTGTATGTGCATTCAACACACTCTCCTATCCTCCAGAACTTGTTAGAATATTTCAGCCTGATGCAGGTCACCTGCCCTAAAGCAGACTGTTAGAACAAGAAACCTCAATTGAAGGTGTGTAGAAAGTAATAGTAAAACATATCATGTATCTTATTGTATCGCATTGCTGTTTTTTAAAATCTTTTTTGGTTATTGTTTATATGCTTGTGTATAGTATTGGATTTTTTTTTTTGCTTGTATTCCTTCTTGTATTCCTGTGTTCCTTTTTGCTGCTTCTATCTGTAATTCTACATTTAGTGCAATATTCTCTTGTGCAATGTCCTGGATTATCAGACTTGTGCCAACTCCTAATAGTTTGTAGATGGTAAACTTGCCTCTCTGCTCACCTTCCTAGGTGACATGTACCTCAGAGTATCAGTATCAGGCGGTTGTTTGTTGCCAAGACAAATTTCCCTCAGGGACGATGAAGTTTGTTTGATCTTATCTTTGACATGGAGTCAGGATGGAGTGTTTCTGGACTTTCAACAAAGCAGCTGCTGCACACTTTATTAGCAGAATGGTCCATGACAAACTTACAAACTATACATGCAAATTTTGATTCTAGACTAGTCAGGACTTCAGAAATGGCTAATGATAACCACATTACTGCATTAGGGTTACATGAATGAATAAATGGATGAGTTCATTATCAGTGTACAGTGACAAGTTACAGAATCACTGCTTTATTTTAAGTAAGTATAAAATAATGCCTAAATAAAACACACAATATACAACAGCAAGAAGAACTTTTAAAAAATGTCATGATACGTTTTTGCTAGTAGAAATTGATTATAAAATATTCAGTTGTGACACTTGTCACTTCAGCTTAGCCTGATGCTTATTTTTCATTAATTATTAAAACAGTGACTCAATTAGTTGTTTGTTTCACATTAGTTTACTATTATAGAATACTTAAGACACCAGAAAATAATCGAAATCGAAAGAGAAGCTCGAACCATTTAGACATTTTCCTCGTAAAAACAACCTAAATCAAGTATAAAAAAGCCCAATTGATTAATTGAACAGCTCTACCCAGACATTATTAAAGGAAACACAGTTATTTAGTTTACTTAGTTAATATCTACAATTGTAATGTGAAGTTAACTGATAGAGTAATTTCCCTCCATAGACTTTTGTGTCCTTCATATTCAAGATTTTAGATCTTAAAAAGCCCAGAAACACACACACACACACTGTAATTTCTCCACATGCCATGCCTTCCTCACTGTATATTTTCTATTGTCAAACACGATTGTTATTCTCTGGTGCTCTGTGCTCAATGACACAGCAAAAACTAAACAATGTTTTGGCTGAATCTCTTTTAAATCAGTGCTTTCTCAGCTCAAAAGTTACTGTTCCACCCACCAGAAAAACAAACCCATGACCTTCCTTGTGGCAAATGGCTCCAGTTGCTGATTCATTCCAGCTAAGAATAACTGCCCCTACTGATGTTCAGGAATACAATACATGTTATAAAAAAAAGACCAAGGAGAAAGCTAATCTGCCAATATCCAGCTCCACTGCTTCATCAACACAAGCTGCTTGGTCATGGAAAAGTCTAACCTGAGCAGTTTTGTCTTTGGGACTCTGGGGACAGCCTCTAATCCAGCACATTTACATTCCACTTGTATACTATCTGATTCTCTCCTCTGGCTTCCTGATGAGGTCGACAGAAGACTGCACTTCACGGCTCTTCCCCCAGCACAAACACTACAATTAAACCAGTGTACTGAGGGCAGGGGGGTTATTCTACACACCGAGCACAGCCGCTCAAATCTCTGCATAGAAAGTCATAATCCTGCTTTATCAGTCTGCAAACAAACTAAATGCTCCTTGTGTTTCGACAGGAGGGAAATCAGCTCAGGTTCAGTTCATGGGGGCAAAAGCACAGTTAGCAGAGGTGTCAAGTAGCCGAGTACAAGTACTACGTAATGTACACTTTACCGGAGTAATCCTTTTTCAGCTGGCTTTTTACTTCCGCTCCTTGCATTTTCAGGCAATTATCTGTCTTTTCTACTTTTTACATTGCAATATCCTCATTACTCTTTCAATCTAGCTTGTTTTTTCGTGACAACTCCGAGCCAAAAAATGATTTTCTGCCAGAAAGCGACTGAGAGTTAAAGGTTGTTTCTGCCTAAAAATCACTTGTTCTCATTCCTGGGTTTGATATTTAATTGATTTGTACTTGTACTGCTCACATTTTTAAAACATCCTCACCTGCAAAAATAGAAATCGGATAAGGTGAAAATATCATGTTTAATTGTTCCAATATTGAGTAGAATTTTTTTTTTATTTTAGTCCATTTGCTTTTAGGTTTTAAGTAGTTTTGAAACCAGAAATTTTTACAGTCTATTAGATGAGGCTTGAATTGATGCTTTAGCTTCTGTAGATTTTTTTTTTAACCCTAGTATCTATCCTTCTACCTGAGAAATGAATGTAAAGACCTTTAACAATAGCACAACTGAGTGGTTAATCCGATCATATGGGCTAACCTGGTTTGGTAGAACCTGCTCATCATGGTAAAAACAAGAACTGCTTGGTTAACATCAAAGACAGATCTTGGTTAATGGATAAAATAGGCTAGACTTGACTTCCGGTCTGATACTTTATTGACCCTGACAGGCTCCCGTCCCCCTTCAACAGAAGAACCAGGTCAGTTCATCACACATTAACCTACGATAGGTTTCTTCTCTTTGTTTGAAGGTCAGCCTCTTAAAATTGACCTTTAAACAGTCAAACCATATACAAGAGATCACTTCCATTCTTGACAGTTCTGCATAATTTTCCCTTTAAATATCACCACATCAGATTTAGCGTGGTCAGCTGCAGCAATGGGAGAACCACAAAGAGGGCACTGTTTCAGAGGGGTGAAAGGATAATAAATAAAACACACTGGGCACTCCAGCTAGTACTGGTCACTTCTACAAACCTTATTAAATATACCGTTACAGTTCCTTAATGACTACGTTTAAGAAAACTGCCATTTCATGATGCATTTATGTAAAAAAGCAAATGGAAAAAAATACATCAGAAAATGATGGATGCTTGAATTTCAACATTAGTTAGGCTCACGGTGCTTCTCTTTGAACTACTGTGGTAACAGGAAACCGAGCCACGCTCCTTCCTCCATTAGCTGAGCTCACGAGTCCAATCTATCTGACTGCCGTGCAAGCACACACATTCAATCCACAGTGTGCCTGTATGCATGTCATTCTGGGATGTAATACTAGATGTGTTAATGGCTCTAGGCCTCTGTGGTTTAAGGTAAATGACACATCGTCTTAATTAGACAGTAGGCAACACACGCACGCACACACGCACGCATGCACAAACACACACACACACACACACACACACACACACACACACGCCTCCTTGTACATCTATCTTCGTGGGGACCCTCAGTGACACAATGAATTCCATTGACCTTAACTTGAACTAGGAAACCAAAAGCTGAAACTGAACCTTAATCCACTTCTGAAACCTTAGCCCTGAAACAGCCCTATGAACAGCAACTAATGGCTATTTTTGACAGTCAATTAATCTATTGATTAGTGAAGCGATCTGTAGATTCGTATGATACGTAAAATGGTGTAAAATGTTGTTCACTGTTTCCCAAAGCTGAAGAATCAACATAAAATGTCTTTTTTTGTCCAGACCAGTCCACAATCCAAAGATCAGACCAGTCCACAACCCAAAGATCATCAGTTTACTGTTATAGAAAATTAAATAAACCAGAAAATAATTAGATTTGAGAAGCTGGAATCAGGTAATTCTTTTCTTAAAAATGACTAATATAATCCATTGAAATAGTTGGTAAATGACTAGTCAACTTATCGTTGCAGCTCTAGATGAGAAAGCAGAGCAACAGCACAAACACATAGTTGTGTATAATAAACAGCAGAGCAGTGCAGACTTGCAACATGATTATTGAAGTCGGTCTAATCTTGGTCCCATTTCCCTGTGGCCACACAAACACGCACACACACACACACACCTTGGTGCGTTTGTAATCTCACTCAGCAGAGTAATGGATGAGCAATTAACAGCGAGGCTAGCTGAGCGGCACAATCATTCACTAAGGCTGTTTAATAATGTCCAACAGCTCCTCATGTCACCGCGCTGTGCTCGGTGCACGCTGGACACAGGTCTGGATTCTCACACTATTTATCAGTCTGATCAACTGCAGCCTGGGACCGCGACCTTGGTGCACACGGGCACTCCAATCGCCGCTCTTTTCCAGACGCAATTTCCAAATATATGAACCTGTGGCCTCGCTAATATGTGATCTACGGTGGCTTTTGGGAGTGAAACCCGGTCTGGAACTAGGAAACAGTAGATGTAAAGTAGGTGATTTCCTCCTGGTGGATTAAGTGTCTGTAGAGACCATTACCAGAACACTGCTCACATTAATCACAACAATAATCCTGTGGGACCAAGTTCTCTTATTAACGCTTCATTGTCTCTTAAAGATTCACTAATCTAGCTTTTATACAGAACAGATGAATAGCTGCAGCTCCCTTTGGCAGTGTGGAGTTTTTTTTTCAGCATCTTTCAGCTTGGTGATTTGTTTTTTACAGCCCACAGCTAACTTCGACCTAAAGAACCAAAGAAAAGCAATGATAAAATACCCATTACAATAATAGATTCTAGTCTACAGTATATTCTCAATAGCCCAAGAATCATATATTAGAAAAAACAAAACACAATCAGCATGTAAATGTGTCACCGAGTGAACAGATATGATTATTAAATGTTAAAAAAATAACCCTGATTCATGTTTTATATTCATAGCAAACTAATAAAACCACAGGCTGTACAAATACTAAAAATACCATATAAATACCATTATGTTGTACTAAGAGATTGAAAACACAGGTGCCTGAACTTCATTCTCACATGTAAATTCTACATTAATAATACAACAGGACTCGTGTTCTGAATCAGATTGGGCTCTGATTAGCTGATTGGGACCAGATTTATTTCCCGATATGATCATTGCAGCAGGTTTCCAAGAAAAAAAAGGAGATCTGCAGGCAACATGGTGTGTTGCTGGTATGATAATGGTGTGGGATGGGGGGAGGGGGGTAGAGAGAGGGGGGTGTGTGGGGGGGTTTGACGCTGTCGACCAATCACATTCAAAAATCGCTTTCTAAACATTCTCCCGTCCAATCGGGAGGTGCCAGGCAGCAGCTCCTCAGCCCTGGTACAGTCAGAGGCACAAAAGAAGAAGAATTCCTTCTGTCAGCATTCACACACACACACACACACACACGCTCCTTTAACACTCCGTATTGTCAGCTTTGTCACACACTCCTCCCTCCTTCTCTCCCTCCATCCTTCCTCCTCCATTTCTCCTCACAATGCTCCTCCTCCCTTGTTTATTTTCACCTCTTCGTTGCCTCCCTCCTGCCTTTGTTCCCTCCTCATCCCTCCCTCCATCCTTCCTTATCTTGCCCCATCTTCTCCCACCATCCCTCGCTCTCTCCTCCTCCTCCTCCTCCTCCTCTGCCTCCGGTCTAATTCGACCTCCAGCTTTCTTTATTTTTCTTCCTCCTCCTCTTCCACCGAGGAGCGTGTGAGTGTAGGTGGTAATGAACTTTCAGGGTGATATTAACCTAATCTCTCACTCCGTACAGAAATATGCACTGGAATAAGCCAAAGGTTGTTCTCTGTCAGTTTTTCTCCCTCCTCCTCCTCCCTTGCTCTATCCATCCTGTGGACATCCAGTCAATACTGAGTGCTAATGATTTTAATTGGCTCCTGTCTGTGTAGGATCTTTTTTTCCCCTCATCTGCACACAAACACTTATTAAGCAACTGCTGAGCACCACAGGAATGAGTCGTGTGTGTGTGTGTGTGTGTTTGTGTGTGTGTGTGTGTGTGTGTGCTTGCATGCCTTCTTGATTACCATAGGGTGGCTCACCCCCGCCCCCTCCCTCCTCTGACTGAGGGAGGTTAGAGGCTTCACAGAATCAATAGGAGGGTTGAATAGGAGGAGGGTCACATTTCCATCCGGCTGCTTCTCACAACAACTGTGTGAACTGAAACTGCATCTGACAAACTCTGCCTGTGTTTTCCGCACCAACTTCCACCGTGCGGTACACCGGAGGCGGTTCCCACCGAGCCCACTAGAGGGCAGGTTGCTGAGATGGATTGCGTAAAACCAGTAATTATTCCATGTTTCTTAAAGTCAGCAAATTCCACTGAAACGACCAAAAACCAACGACGTGTGAAGTCTGCTTCTCAATGCTCTTCTCAACTCTGCGAGTTTTTCATCCCACTGCCTCTGAACAAAGACAGAAATCTTTTCTTTCTTCTTTTTTTTTGATGATGAGGAAAATTCATATTAATAACCACTTTCTGATGCACAGGTCATGTAAAAATGCCAGATTTAGATCATAGTCTTTACATTAAAAACAGACAAACAGATATTAATGAAGATATAAGATAATAATAATAAGATAAAGTCAATTAAGTAAATTAGCTTTAGTCTAAAGAAAAAAGACTGCAGATTCAGAATGCAGTTATAATGTATTAAAGTGGACAGTAACATTTCTTTAAGCAGTGTATTTTTTAAATTCTTTTAATTTTACAAATTGTTTAGAAAGGGGTCAATAGGTTCCAGTAGATCTAAAGAAAGTATTACATTTAGAACTATTTTTCACCAGCAGATTGGTACACCTTTGATGGTATTACTAGATACAGGAGTATTTATCCTGCCTTAGTGTGATTGAATGAATTATAATAATCTCCATAATATTTATTTACAAGTATGCATCAGGTCAAATATCAAATTAACAAGTATTCTAACTCTGAGTTACTATTTTTACCTAACAAGACTTGCTTCCTTAAAATTCTACTCAAGAACATTACATTGTAGGATCCACTAAACTAAATCACAGCAATATTACTGATAGACTCAAACCTTATTGATTTGGTGGGTTTTATGAATGTGGAACTGAGTCTTGACAGATAAGATGTAGGTCTCTACTCTCTTCTCCTCTCCTCCTCATAAAAGTATAAAAAAAAAGCAAAAACGCAGCAGTGGTCATATTTCGCAGCGGCGTACCACTGCTCCAGAAAACATATAGGGGGAAACACTGCATTACTATTATTTTCTATATAAACGCTCGCACCGCTGCCAGGAAACAGGAAACTGAAAATCATCTTGCCTTTCTAAAAATACTTTTAGGCTAACGCGGTTAAGATATTTAGTTGAACCAGCATTTAGTTTAACAGTGAGAGGGTGTGTGTCACAAACCACATAACTGCATTATGTGGGGAATCCCATTCTCTCTCTCTCTCTCTCACACACACACACACACACACACACACACACACATACACACACATACACAGGCACAGGCACAATGTTAATCAAATAGTGGGGCAACAAGGACAAAATGGCAGCAGAGAAGGAAGCAGTGTTTCTCACACACACACACACACACACACACACACACACACACACACACACACACACACACACCGTCCCCACTCCTCCCCCTCCAGCTGCTGTGGAACATGAGAACCCCCCTGTTTACCCTCTGAAAGAGGAGCGAGAGAATGGGCAGCGGAGGATTAGAGAACAAATGCTGTGGGAGAGGTGGGGATGTGGAGCAGGAAGAAAAGACTCTGGTAAATCACTTACCTGCCCTGCAGCCCCACAGAGGACAGGACGGAGGAGGGCGGGGTCTGCTCTGGTTACCTGGCTCTGCCCTGACACATAACTTTTTTCTTTATTTCACGGGGGCGGCGTTCACAAAAGTATTTCCTTCAGAATTACCCTCATTTCAAATCATACAGTGAGATTCCCAAAGACAGCGGCTACTCCTGAGCCACTACTCCGTACACGGCCGTACCACACACACCGGCTGCCGAGCACCTCCACGTCCGCTTCTATTAACTGGCCTGTGTGAGTAAGTGGCTGGAACATACGTCCAATGCAGATCTTGTGTTTCACCCCGTAATCCGCTGCGATCCATTATGTTTGGGTGGGAAATCACAGAAACCGCCTTAATGGGAAACAAAAAGCCCACAGCTGCACTATATGAGCTGCATATGATGTGAATTTTCAAACAGGGGGTTGATGACTTTGACAGGTTGCTGTTTGACTTGTTCAAATTGAGTAACTTAACAAATGTCTATAAAACTGGTTTCGCTCTGGTGGGAAAAGCTGAATAATTGCTTCTTTAAAAGGTTTTGGATATACTGGACTGGATTTATTACAATTGTGCCATTATGCTGAAGTCATAGAATTACATGAAACCACGTTTAAATTTGGGATAGAGGGTGTTTTTAGTTGTTTTTTGGATCTCCTGTTTCAAGCATTGTCTTTCATCTGTTAAGATTGTCATCTATTAACCAGGGTTCTGAGACATTTATCTTACAACACTACGTAGTCTTCCGAGCATAAGTTTCCGGACTTCTCAGTAGATTTCTCAGACCATATGTAACATCAGAGTACAAATATCCGGGATGAATGGGATTCTATTATTTTCCCACATGTGCTATTGTCTCTTTTATAACAAGGAACCAAAAATGAGTTGAAAAAAGTTCTATTATTTACTTTTCACAGAACCTGTGAAGCCTTGTTCATTCCCTTAAAGGTTTAGGAGCTAGGTTCAATACACTCTTTTCTTTTTTTTCCCCTTTTGATTTATCATCACCTGGAAATTACTCAAGTCAAATGACATACTTTTCCACACAGCGCAGCAACCCTGAGTAACAAGATGCAGCTCAGCAGGCGGCGATATCTGATCGTTCCGATCAAAACATCCCGTCTGGTGTATTTAATCGCAGCGGGATGTCACTGTGTCGGGAACAAATTAAACCCTTCACGATCTGTACGAGCTGCGAGAACCACGGAGAAAATGATTCCATCAGTCATATTCAGGCTGAAGGTCGGACACCGGCTGCAGATGCTATGATATATATATATTTATATATTTATATACACACAAGTTTGTCTCTGTGACCCTCAGGGCCGAGCACGTCTCCCTCCCAGCATGTCTGCAGCCTCCCGCTGGCCGTATTCACGCTGGTTTTTCCACAGAGAGGATCAGCTTTACCCTGAGTTTTGCTTAGATTCACACAAGTCGGTCTTTAAAACACTTGGCTCCACCACAGACTCAAAACATCTCCTGGCTTTGCTTATAAAAGCTGTGTGGAAACAATTAGAGAGACTTTATAGAACCGATCAGAAGCGGACACCTTCTTTTTCTGGGTTCGAAGTTTCTGGGTACGAAGTGTCGAAAAAAGTCGCTGTACATCTTTATATACTTGAGAAACAAGAAGATAAAATGAGCTAGCATTGATCAGAACATCTCAGAATTGTAAAAATCTCTGGACATGATGCAAAGTTTGTTTTGCTGCGGAGAAAAATTTGGGGGGAACATCATTTCCAGTAAGTGAGTAAGTGTTCAATAAACACCTTAGAGTTGGATAATCCCAGAGGTTTGGAGGGCAGGCGGATCTCTGACAGTCTGGTATCATATCGAGCGATATTCCCTCATCTGTGAGGAAGAATATGCTAAACACACACACCAGAGAGAGAAGGGTCTGTGTGTGTGTGTGTGTGTGTGTGCGTGTGTGTGTCTCCCCTCAGTGAGGGAGGTCCTACAAACCAACATCAGCAGCTGTGAATATCACACAGCCGGCAGCGATGGTGCGTTCACAGACCCCCTGTAACATTCAGCAGCAAAATAGAAAGGAAATACAAAGAAAAAAAATAATAGCGGGTGTCACATGACCGTGGTGATCCCACTATCATCACAGACATATGACAAATCAAGGCCAGAAATATGAAATGTTTAGTCACTACAGTATGAAAAACTGTTTCACACACACAAACCCACACACACACACACATCAGATAATGAAACCAAATGAGCAGCCATATCTGTGTCTCCAAGGCTTTGCTCTATGAGAGAAGATACTTAAGCACCAAGGACGACTGCTGTTATCTCCTCAATGCTACGGAAGATGAGTGTCTCTCTCCCTCTTGCTCTTTCTCATACAAGCACACACACACACACACACACACGCACAGGCACACATAGAGAAAGTGAAAAAGCAGCGTTGACCTTGAAGGCGGCGAAGGAAGCGCTATCTGAGCTCATGGTCATCTGGCAGCGATAAGCAGCATCTCCAGAACCGCTCAGGCTCTCCCTCATACGTACATGTGTTTAATCACAGCAGATCTGCCTCACACACAGTCCTCCATATTCATGCTGCACAGCTCCCTCAAACTAATATCAGCAGTGCTGCTGCTGCATGGGTGTGTGTGTGTGTGTGTGTGTGTTTTTGTGTGTGCACACAGGCTGGTTCACACTCGCTGTGTTTCAGTGGTGCAGAAAGCTTTCATTTTTCACCAGAGATGTGTTGGTACTGCTGCGATGTGAGGAGATACCCTTTATCTCATACACCCACCCACACACACACACACACACACATGAACACCCCCCCCCCCCCCCCCCCCCACACACACACACACACACACTTCAGAGTGGGTGCATTGCAGAGAAGCAGAAATAATTGCATAAGACTGACTCCGACACCCCATTTACTTCAGTGGTTCAGAAGAAAGGCGTGTGTGGGGGATGGAGGGTAGGGGGGCATGAGGAGACCAGTGTGTGAGAGTGTGTGAAAACCCTAAAGCACTAAAACAGTTGTGTGTTTCCCTGCTCCACCCCACATGAGAGGAAACTAAATCCAATCAACCTGGCCTTTTTTTCAGCATGTGTGCGTGTCCTTATGGCTTATGCAGCAGGCTGTATGAGTATGTGTGTGTGTGAGTGTGTGTGTGTGCATGTGAGTCAGAGTGTGTGTATGTATGATTGTGTCCCTGCAGAGCTGTATACACTATAAGCGTGAGAGCTCCAGCTCGGTCCAGACCAC
This sequence comes from Eupleurogrammus muticus, assembly GCA_036785175.1. Taxonomy (NCBI): domain Eukaryota; kingdom Metazoa; phylum Chordata; class Actinopteri; order Scombriformes; family Trichiuridae; genus Eupleurogrammus; species Eupleurogrammus muticus. The sequence continues at coordinate 22,696,916 of JAYKQN010000009.1, forward strand.
CCCTTGCCTCTGCTTCTGTTCCTACTGGGCCCATTTGTTATGCTCTGAAAGCTATGATCCATTTAAGGCTTATGTGTGTGTGTGTGTGTGTGTGTGTGTGTGTGTGTGTGTGTGTGTGTTTGGGGGGGGGGGTGTCAGTCTCTCTCTTGGTTTTGGGCTGGCCAAGTAACGTTATCCTCACCGTGTCCCTCCAGGCATCCCCAGAGGGTCTGGGGCGGTGGAGACAGAAAACAAGAAGGGGTGGATGGGGACGTGAAATGTGAGGATCGAGAGGAGGAAGATGAGAAGAAGAAGAACAAGAAGAAGAAGTGGAGGAGAAGACATATCTGATAATGTGTTTAAGCCAGCACAAAAGAAAGTTTTGACAAAAAAAAAAAAAAAAAAAAAACGCTAACATTAACATTACCAACATTCTTCATCCTTAATGGTAAAGACATTTGGAGAATAACAGATAGTTTAGATTAAGATGATGTGAATTATCATCAGTCAGAAAGAGCTAACATGTCTTTGATTATCACCTCTAAGGCTAGAAGCATCCAAAGTAGCTTTTGCTGTTATTTAGATGCCTCTCTCTGGGACTTCTAGTGTTGAGCATCCTGATGGCAAATGTGACCTTAGTAAATGTAACTTTAAAGGTCCCCAGGGGAAAAGGGGACATGTTAATTACTCAAGTGTTAGTACAGATACTTGGGTCTAAAATACTTCTGTAGAAGTTGAAGTATCAACTCAAACTTTTTTAAGTGAAACAGCACCAATAATGTGTTTAATGAATGAGATGTATAAAAACAAACTGACTGGTGAAAAATATGGCATATGATGGAAAATTGGCCTAAGCCTAGTTAGAATTCATATTATAAATGAAAGAGTTTAGTTCAGACCTGCTCTATTATGAAAAGAGCCATGAGATTTGGCATTTTATGAAATAAAATTGACTTTTCTTAAATTGATGATCCATTGGTGGCAGAATGGCAGTGCATATCAAATGGAAATCCAATAGTAACGTAGTTAACAGAACTGCCTCACACTGACATCATGTGATGTGAGACGAGACGTGATGTTCACCATCATATTAAGATGTCACTCTTTATTTGTGATGGACATCAGAGAAACAATCTGCAGTTACATAGAAGTCCAGTACATCCCAGCACTGTTTGTTTCGTGTGTGTGTGTGTGTGTGTGTGTGTGAGTGTGCGCTCTTATATATTTGTCTGAGAGTAACAACTTCTGATCACGGTACACAACCTTGGGTGTGTGTGTCTTAATTTGTCCATGAAAAGCAGGGCTGATTAAAAAGCTTTTCCACAGGAGAAGCTCATCAAAGTGGCATTAACTGCTCTCCTCCTCCTCCGCGCGCTGCACATTACACACACACCACACTCTACAGGCTGATACAAACCTGCTGTCACACACGATCACACACCTGGAAATGTCTAAACACACACATACACACACACACACACACACAGCGACTGGAAGTAGAAGCTGCCAAATCTATTGAGGCGATTGTGTGTGTGTGTGTGTGGAGATACAGGGTGGGGGAGAGCTAAACAGCCATTGGATTGCTTTATACGACCATGTGTTCCCACCTCCTGTGTGTATAGCTGACATTTTGGCTGCACACATACACACATACTGAGGGTAGCAGGTCAAAAGTTCAGCTCAAACCTAATTAGCAATAAATTCTTCTTGCTGACATTCCAAAATGGCAGCAAATTTATTAAATCATGACAGACACCCACAGTGTGTGTGTGTGTGTGTGTGTATGTGTGTGTGTGTGTGTGTGGCCTCTAAAAAACTGCAGGTAATGTTTCAAATATTAAGCAGTGTCAGGGATTATAACTTTGACCTTTCCAAAAACATTCCAAACTTTCTAAGCTCTGACAGATAATTTCAAAACAGTCAAACTGGAAAGTAGACGGAACGTAACAAAACGTCCATGGAAACGAGTGGCCGTGACTATGCGTGAACGGGCTGCGCACGCCACACTGATCAAAATCACGCATCCCAGCTCCACCGCCAACGATGGGCACGTGGAGACAAGTGACCGATCAGGAGCCGGGTGTGAGGCTTCAGGCAGCAAATCGTTGGAATGGATCGGCAGAGTGCACAGAGGGGCTGGATGTTCTCCACAAGGATCTGTGTCCTTCTCGTGTTCTACACTGTCTAGATTGAAAACTAGAGATTGGGAGCATAAACATTTTAGTAAACGAGGTTTCGACTGTAAATTAAAACTCAATCGCACTCCCAAATATAAGTTGTTTCTTTCCATTAAAAACACATGTGGGCGACTGATGTGGCCTTCCAACAAAAAGGGATCAGGGCAACCAGAAGAAGTGGAGGCAGGAGACAGCAGAACTCAGAACTCAGAACTTAGTCAAAACACAGCGGTTTATTAATGGTGGTACATAAAAACAACAACAACACATGTCCTTCTCACAACACCATACAGAGTTTATTGGTCTCATGTGGTAACCAGAAAGCGGAAATATTTAGGCATTCTGAGAATTATTCTGGAGCCGGTGGAGTCGCCCCCTGTTGGCAATCAGAGAGACGGCAGCATTGAGTTCACTGTCCACACACGGTTACCGGAAATGTCTGTTTTCCCAGGTACAGTCACGCTACTTTCCAGAATCACTGGAGAAAATATTCAAGTAGGCATTTCTTGAATGAATCTAACATAGAGCTGCAACGATTAATTGATTAGTTGCCAACTATTACAAGAATCAACAACCATTTCGACAAATGATTCCAGTCTTTTTTTAAAAAGAGAAAATGTCTAAGTTATCCCATCCCAGCTTCTGATTATTTTGATTATACCTGATTATTTTCTTTAGTCTTCCATAATAGTTAAGTGATGATCTTTGTTCTGTGGACTGGTGGTTTGATTAAAAAAAAAGACATTTTAGGTTGGATCTTCAGCTTCAGAAACCACATATTTACGATAAAAAACAGTTCATTTCTCTCCTATAAACATGTACATTAGGTTTCACAGTAACAGGACCACGCTCGACTGGAAGCAGATTTCAAACTGTCTATCAAAGACTGAGGCCGACAGACTGAAGGCATGAGACAAACTGAGGGGAGAGAGAGAGAGGTCACTAGAACACACGATCCTGGCTCCGTGCATGTACACCAGTCCCTCTAGTACCTGTGGAGATGTTGGAGTCTGGACCAGCCGACTGACCTTGTTTTGCTAAGTACATGCATCGCTTGTCTAATGTACAGATGCGGGCTTCCAGTGGGCCACGCGTGACCTGTGTAGAGCAGAAGGTTGCCGCTTTAGGCGTGTTCTACTCCACATGCGCTGACACGACGCGGAATAGGTCATATAATATCGGTAAACATGAAAACTAATTACAAGAGGCACGGAGCAAATGTCTACAGTGTTCTCTGTCACAGGAGAGATTGTGATTAATTACAGAACAGCCCCAGAGCTGAGAGTGAAAAATGACTGTAATATGTAATATTATTCTGTCTTAATGGGTGAGAGTGAAACCTGACATGTCCGGATAATGACCACATCCTTCTGAAGTGGACGGGACAGTGGCCGCCTTGCGAATTGTCGGGAAATTAGACGAGAGTTTCGCTGCTCCCCTCGCAGCAGCTTGAGCTTCTATTAAACTTTCATATAGAACTGATCAGCCATGTACTGCTGGCCTCGGGCCCCCGGGGCCAAACAAATGCTACATTCATGTAAATGGTTAGTGTACCAGCACAATGACTGGGCAACGGGAACATAACATAACGGGCTGTCAATAGCAACAGCATGTCAGTGGAGCCCAAGGCGGATTCACATGGTAATGTAGCATACTAACGAGGCTCAATGTGCGTTTCTGGGAGGAAAAAACAGGACACACACATCTGTTTAGGCTCCTCGTTTTCAAAGCAGTCAGACGGAGAACCCCACAAAAAAAGGAACTGTGTGTGTATCAAAGCCTGATGTGTCTTATATGGAAGGCCGCTGTGCAGCAGAGTTGTCCAAAACATTTTGACATGATTTGGTCTTTAGAGATGAATGTGAAAGAAAATCCAAATGAAAATACATATACACAGCATGGACATGCTGCAAATCAATGCAAGTATTCTACCTGCTCTCTCTCTCTCTCTCTCTCTCTCTCTCTCTCTCTCTCTCTCTATCACACACACACACACACACACACACACACACACACACACACACTTCTGCTAGAAATAATCATTGTATAATATAAAAATGACATGAAACGTTACACTATACTGTTCACCCCAGGAACGTCTCAGTCCACAGAAACACAGTCCACCTTATCTTTTTAATTATTAACATCATACCCAATGTGTGTTCCCCCAAAACACACACACACACACACACACTTAGTGCACACATAGCAGACAAAAGCTTACAGCTCCAGTTGGACTAACTCATGGAATTAAAGTTAATTAGCCACAGCTAATTACTGAGGACAAGTCCCATTTCAAAGTCAACGCCCAACAGCTAAATATAAGAAGCTTGATAAGAAAAAAGAAGGGAAAGGAAAGGAAAAAAAATGGGGACACACCTTTTAAGCTCCACACATAAAGCACACACACACACACACACACACACATACACACCTTCTCTGACCACTTATCACTCACTCCCTGTTCATTTCTTTTCTCTGACAGATTAGAGACTACGACAGGGAATCGGTTACATGGCCTCCACCGAGTTTTTCTCTCTTTTTTTTTTTCCTGAGGCCAATAAACAACGTCCTGCTCAATAATTCATCCGTTCTGCTGGAACACTGATATGAAAGCAGGAAAGGACGGCTGAGACACCCACCAGCACCCATCTGATACGGCGAGGACAGAACGGGGCTGGAGGCGGCCTGCATGAACACTGCATGTGCACAGTTACATAAACACATCCGCAAAGTTGTGTCCCTCAACAGTAACGACACACACACACACACACACACACACACACACACACACACACAAACACACACACACACACACACACACACACACACACACACACACAAACAGACACACACACACACTCAGTCATGGGTTTGTCATCTCAAATGACGTAAAAAGATCAGCGCTGATAACCCCCAAAGAGCTCTAGATGTCAGTCACTCTGATTTTTCACACATTCTTTGATTTATTATTTCTTTCATGAAAAGCAAACTAGGACTAACAGTAACCGTGTTAAAACACACGTTTAACTGTAAAGCTGCAACACTGTGGCACAGACTAAATATCTGTAAGTCTACTGACATACTGAACCAAAAAGAGATTAAAATGTGTGAAGTTGGTGAGAGCTACAACAATAAGTCATTTAATGGCCAAATGTTGCACACACAAACTGATATTTATAAACAGATAATAATAAGCTGCAATGCAGAAAATTAAAGGAAAAACTATCTTGAATTTTGTACTAGTGTTGCAATATTAAGCCAATTAATCGATTAGTTGCCAACTGTTACATTGATCGCCAGCAATTCTGATAATTGATTGAAAGTTTTGAGTCATTTTTAGGAAGAGATTCTTTAGTTCCAGCTTTTTTCTCTGAATGCTTTCTGGTTTCTTTAGTCCTTTTTAATAGTAAACTGATGACCTTTGGGTTGTGGACTGTTGGTCTGGACAAAAAAGCCATTTTAGGTTAAATTTTCAGCAATTTTTAGACATTTTGCATCACTTCATGAACAAAATGAACTACTCAATTAATCGGTTCAATAATCAGTAGATCAATCAACTCAAATTGCTGTTAGTTGCCGCTCTAACCTCAACAACACGTTATTCAGTCCTATTTGTCAAACAAGCCGAGTGGTAGATGCAGTTACATACTGGGAAGTGATTTTTTCATTCAACATTTTCACATTACAGAAGTGTGTGTATAAGCAGAGCTGCAGTCAGGATCACTTCACTACAGAAACAACAGCATATCACAGCAGTTCTTAAACCAACACCATGTCAAATTGGACCAAAGGGACCATAAAACATCAGGGGGTTACTGTTGTTCATACTTGGATAATATATCTCCTCTTGTTCTGCAGCTGTTTGTTCGAAACGTGACAATTCTCAACATCCAACTTCTTCTGAGGTGACCACAGTCCATCATGCATCAACCAGCTTTACCTTCCAGGTCCACCATTGTTTCTGAGTCAGATCTACAGAGAAGATATTTTCATTCCATAGCCTCGAGTTTTGTTTTCTTCTGGAGTGTGTTCTTCCATCTGGTCCACAGGGGGTGGGGGAGGTTACAGCCAGCAGCGCTCCATGTTCTGAGCAGATCCGGGCATGAAAATCACGAACAAGCAAATATTACGGGGCAGAGGAACGTGTTGAGTCTCGGCTGAAGTTGGAAGTGGATTCATTTGCTCCATGACTCAATTTGCATCTTTGTGTTGTCTAATGCCATGAATAATTCATCCTGGAAGACTGCTGCTCTGCTGCTAAGATGCCAGGCAAACACAAACACTATGGATATCAATTTATAGGCTACACACCCTTGCATAAACCGATGCAACACACACACACACACACACACACACACACACACACACAAACACACACACACCAACACGCAAGTACACAAACAATCGTGCATGTACATTTTCTTATGCTAATCTAGATAGATAATAGATTTCTCTATGTATTTCTGTTTATGTCTCGCTGAGATGGGGGACTTCATTAATGCGGATATGTGCAGATACACCAGATACCATGACTTATTTCACAGTAGTCATAGCCCTGGTAAACAAGACTGGAAGGTTTTCTGATTGAATGATGGCGGGAAGTCACTGAGGGATCAAGTCCTTGATGAACAGTATATCTGATATATATTCTGACATATACTGATGATACACTGAAAAAAATAAATCTTATGATGTAAAAAAGGTTAAAATAGCATTTGGTATTGTACCTTGCATTTGGTACAATTGTCCAAACTGAGTGTAATCTTATTCTTTTTTTTTATATGTTTCTCTTGATTTTGTCAAAACCAAGACCAAATTAACCCAAATCAACCCAATATCTGCTAACGAAATAGGATAAATCTATTAATTATTGGACTAATTGCACCAAAAGACAGTTGAAAAATAAACAGCTCTTTGGTTTTTATCCAGCCAACAATTTGGCCAATACAAATTTGTCAATATTAATGTCCCATTATTCTATATTATTCTATTCTATATTTCATGTTGTTCCAACCAAGTTACCTGATATTTAGAACATGCTCAAAAAAAATCACTAGAACTAAACAGAGTTTCTACTGTGTTGTTATGTGAGGATCAGTGGAGCTCTTTAAAAATGCATGTGAAGTTTGGGGGAACAGTAGCTAAATCTGTCCATAAAAAAACACTTTTTTTCAGCAGATATCTTAGTTACACACGGCTGAGCTAAAAAGGCGTTTTGTGTTTATATGTGTTTTATTAAATGAATTTTTGAAATCTGAATCTCTAGAAAGAATTAGCTAAAGCTGTCTGACTGACTTAACAGGGACCGGATTTGCTCCCTGTTTCTAGGTCACTATAGGGGCCGGCCTACCTGCTGGAGCAGTAAACTAGGTTTCATTATATAGGGGGTCTAATAAAGTGATTGATTGATTTCCAGGTATTAGTCTAACCACACAAATTTCCTTGGAAAAATACACAAAAAAAGTTAGTATATATATATATATACACATATATACATATGTCTAATCCCAATATTATATATATGAGTGTTTGGAGAATGATTCATGTTATCTTAACAACTTTTAAAATAATAATAAAAAAAAGCAAAAAAAAGCAAGCGTCTTTCTCTTTGCACCTGTAATTTTATTTGTTTCTAAAACATGAACATGTGCCATTAGTTGTTCTGATCCATGTAGATAAGGGCTGAAACTCCAATATTGGCATTTAATTATGATTCAAACATAGGCATTACTTTTAATATTCAGACCTGTTATAGTCTTTATTTTTTGAAAATGTGTTGGCTTTGCAGACATTTTCAGAGGCTTTTTTCACGCCTGGTGTAGTTGTGAATCATTAGCTCATTAGCAAGACATTTACTGGTCATCTGGGCTCCTGTAGTCAGTAGGTGAGAAACCTAATGATGAGGTTAGTTACTAAAACAATGTCCGAGCAGCAGCAGGAGTGAGAAAATATAAACACCTGACAATTTAACATGTGGCGTTACTTAAGGTCTCATTGGGAAAAGAGAAAAATCATTAACAAAGAAGAGTAAGTCTCTAGTGGACAGAACATACACTTTTTGATACAAAGCTAGGTCTGACTCTAAGCATATCATGGTAAAATACTATTATGTTTTTTTGGGCAAAAGGCATAGTACTGATGCCGATGCAGCAGTGTTTGTTGTCCTCGCTGTGACTGGCCACAACTGAAAAAACGCCTAACAGAAGCAGGAAGTTGAATTAAGCGTCTTCTCCTGAACGGCTCCAACATGTTTGGGTTTGTTCCTGCGGTTGAAACAAACTCCCAGAGGGGAAAAAAAAGAAAAAACTGATCCGATCTGACGTGCCTGCCACACTCACATCTGCTAAACCGCAAACATCTCGCAGAGATCAAACCATGAACTGAACCCTCACAGACGCGATTGTTACAGGTATTGAAGGCGGTGGGCTCCAGTGTTTTTAGCATGAGGTCGTCAGAATGTGCACATTTGCTTCTTTTAGCCTTCAGGTCGCGGGGGTTTGCTGGAGCCACTCGGTGCCGGAGTTCATCCTGCAGCCTGCAGCTACAGCAGCAGCCACAATGTGTTAAGGTGAGACAAGATGTATGGTGGCCAAGCGGGACGTTCCGACAACTGACAGGATGCAAGATGGATGAAGTGAGCACGGGGCCAGGAGCAGAGGAGAAGGAAAAAAGATCCGGGCGAAAAAAACAAGATCCCATTGAGCCTGCTCCTCGTTACATACCAGTGTCTCAGCCTGGCATGAGGCATTTATTTAGATCTGAGGCTTTGAGATCCTCCTGGGTGTAAATTAGAGCCATCACCATAACTGCTGGCTCGGCAATAACGAGGGGTTTTCCCAGTGGGTTTTTGCCAAGGCTCAGGGCTTCAGACCAGCAGCTTCTTCTTCTTCTTCTTCTATGGTAGAGAGAGCAGCAGCAGCAGCGTCGGGCAGGTATTTATAAGCACATAACGCTCCTGTTCTGACCTGATGGAGCTGTTGTCGCCAGGAGAGAAAGCTCCTCAGGGCGCATACACATCATAATAAAACATATATTCACACATACATTTGCACACAGCTGTTTTCTTTGAGGATAATTGAGCAGAAACATCTGGACAGGAACCTAACGGCAGAGTTTCCTTTCAACCTCGCTCTGAAATGTGTGTGTGTGTGTGTGTGTGTGCGTGTGTGCGTGTGTGCACGTCAGTTTCAAATCGTGTCACGCCGCCTCCTTCTCCCATACATCATGTTTCACCGCAACGCAGCTACGAGGTGACATGACGGGAACAGATTCTGGATCAGAAACAAACTCTTTGTTCTCCATAAAACCTGTATGCCTGCCCGGAGGATCCAAAACCACAAACTGCATCCCGACAAAACACAACAATGCATAATAGATAACGCCGCCACATTACACAGTGCATCAACACCGAGTTCTCATTGGTAATCCCCAATCACACGACAAAACCACCGCACGATAACCGGCCCTGTTCTCTCTCTCTCTCTGAGCCACCGCAGCAGCAGAATGAAGAACACTTATTGGGCGAAGGGTAGCATCTGATAGGAGAAGCTCTTTATGCTGCACATAAACACAAGATGTTGGAATCTGACAGAGTGTGGCCTGAGGAGCACTGTGGAGAACATTGCATTAGAAGCAACATATTAACCCCATGAACCAGTTTAACTTCTTCACCTCTCCGGTGGGCAGCATCAGAACTGAAGGCAAACACAGCCACAGAAATGTTGCTTTAAATTCCAGTCTTGCGCTTGCTGTTTCCAAAGAAAGCAAACATGTCAGAGCAAACTGATACACGGCGCACATAGAATAATTCCATTTGTAATGCTGCAGCCATAACAAAAATGGCAGTCTGCATTTAATTGTTTCTCCCAGTGTCTGCCTCACGCACAGGATGCGTATGTGATACAGTCAAAAAGTGTGGAGGGACGTCATAGAGAATCAGGGCGAGACGTGCTGCAGCCTTCTACTGTTAATAAACATGTTCGGGAAATATAGTGGACATCATTTAGAACTGAGGGTCTGATCAAAGCTCAGTGGTTTATAATGGATCCACCAGCAGGGCAGAGGATGTTAAATATACATGTCTTCTCCATATGCACACATTAGGATTAAGACATTCCAGCCGTGTTGTCTCATACACACTAATGTGACTTATGTGTTTCAGATGTTAACAATGTTTATCTGCAGAGTTTGCATGATGTACAACCATCAAAAAAACATCAAATAACCTAATGACCATCTAATAACTATTAAAGAATTATCTAACAACCATCAAATAACCTAATGACCATTTAATAACTATTAAATAATTATCTAACAACCATCAAATAATCTAAAAACATCTGACAACAATATAATAACCATGTAACAACAATCTAACAACCATCTAATAACCACCTAACAACAATTCAATAACCATCTAACAACAATCCAATAACCATCTAACTACCATGTAATAACCATCTAACAAACATCTAACAACCATCTAATAACCAGAAAGGAAGGAAATAGAAAATATTCACAAGTAAGAAGCTGGAAACAAAGAATATGGATTTTTCTTTTTTTTAAGGAAAAAGATCCAAATGGCTCATGATGAATTGACTAATTGTTGCAGCTCCACTTAATATTAGTACATTTCTACCATATGTAAGTTATTTCCTGTCATGTAGACGCCTTAGTGGGAATCTAGAGTTTCTGCTGAATTTACGACTAAACCCAAATTAATGATGTTGCTGACACTGATTCCTGTAGATCTCATTCCAGACCTACAACCACCTGCCAGCCTCACCTTCATGCTCCAGTAGGCAGCGTAGATCTGTTTCCATGTGTCTCTATCACCGTCCTCTGCAGTTCCCCTCTCTGAGTATTTCCTGAATCATAAATGCCTAGATGAATACTAATGAGCCAGCGAGGCCGTATCTATCATGGTTTCAGTGTTTCTCCGGGGAAGACGCTGGTAGCCGGCGGGGGATTCACCAGCCTGGCTGCTGCACTTAAGAGGAAAAGTGAAACGAGCTGCGGAGCATCTGCATGGATGAGTTGCGGAGTAGTGGATGTTTCCAGCTCTGAGCCAAAGAAGCCATTAGAAGAAATGTTCCTCTGCAGCACCGACCTTTGCTATGTTTAATTGCTCAAAGCCACTACAAACATATGGCCCATCCATCCGCAACTCATACTTTATTAATTTGTATTTTTCCATACTGCACAAACAGGCGAGTTAAAGATGTAGCTGGTTTAATAACTAATCGCTCTCTGGATGCCTTGTTAAGCACAGACTTGTAAGCATTAGCCAGTCTCTCCAATCTCTGTGTGACCTTTTGCACGGCCATGAATTATTTTATTTTCATCAATTAATCTTTTGATTGTTTCCTGAGTTCATAGTTTGGTCAAAACATGTTAGTAAATAGTTAGTAAATTATATTGCAGAGTAAGAAAACAGCATTGAAATGAAGCTCTGACTCACAGCACTCACAAAATTCTAAAATATAAATACAGTTGTGCATTAAAACAATATTTTAAATATGATAATTCATGGAAATATTAAATATGGAAGAAATATCATGATATTGGCCCAAAACTATCACAATAAATACAAGAAAAGCAGAAGGTCCTCAGAGTGAAGAGGCTGAACGTGGCACTGCTGAGTAAATCTGATTGAAACAATCAACAAAATAATCCATTGGACAAGTAGCTGCCATTGGATTTTCTGTAGATTGAGTAATCAATAAGCCCAATGACCAGTACTGATGTGTGATTATGGATTCTGGCGACTTCAGTGTAGTGTTGGGAAAATAATTGATGTGCCATAAACACGTTTAAGAAGGTTGAGAACTTATTAATGTCAGATCGATGTGGCTTTAGCCTCTGGTCAGGAGCTTTAAAGAGATTTTTTTTTGCTATTTATTAAGGTTAACGTTTACATTTTTTATTGTGTATTCATAAAAATATCATGTTGTTTAGGCTCCAAATGTAGCTGTTAGCAGCAATACAGCCTTCTCCCATACTCACTCTGAAAACAACTGTACAGCCCAGTATTTGCATTGTATTTGTTGAGGAAATCAATTATTAAGTCATTTTTTAGAAGTAAATGCCCAAATTCTCTGGTTTCTTTAGTCTCCTTTATTAGTAAACTGATGATCTTTTGGTTGACTTGGGACTCATGATATGGTCAAAAAAGGTCATTTTAGGTTGAATCTTTAGCTTTGGGAAAGACATCAACATTTTACACCATTTAATGAACAAAATAACAATTCAATTAATCATGTATCAAAATACTCAGTAGTTGTAGCCTTACTCAGCCATTAACCTTGTGTTGTGACATTACAATTGGAGCCATTGTTAAATGTTTCAGAGACCACAACAGAATGGTAGTGGGTGGTCTTATTTCACAGTTTGTGTGTTAGCGGGGACACCAGAGACCGAAATATTTACACACAAGCACCAGAGAAGCATTTTATTTTCATAATAGGCCTCTTTATATATTATATAAAACAAATTAATACAAGCAGCCAAAAAGAACCCAACAGCTCCAAAGGAGGATCTTTGGCAATGCTGAGGATGGGATCGCTGATGACCAGCCGGTAGGTTTATATTGAGACGTCTGGGCCCTCTGCTGCTAAATATATGCTCAATAGCGCAAATCCAAGCGTAGAAGTCCGCCAGCGTTGGATGTGGCCACCGTAGCTGTCGGCATGACCAGGCCTTTACCGCCGTGCTCTGATTGAAAACAATGGGCGTCCGGTATGTACACAATAAGTGGAGTGTAATCCTGTTTAGCCGGCTGCTGCTGGCTCATATGACCGGCGGAATTCTATCCCGCTGGCCTCACGTCGGAATACCAGCAGCCAAAGACACACTGGAACATAGCTGCCGCTCTGCAGGACACACACTGGCTACAGCCGCTTCCTTTCTACTTTTTATTTGACATTTTTTGCTCAACACCCCCCCCCCCCTCCTCTCCGTCCCCCTCCTCCTCCTCTTCCTCCACTTCCCCCGCTCTTCTTCACTACAGTGAGCTCAGGGTTCAGGTCTAAAACTCATTAGTTCCGGCGCCTTATAATCCGTTACAAACAAACAGGCAAACATCCAAGATTAATGGCAGTTCAGTGGCTGAGAAAAAGACTGGCTGAGATTTAGGGCTTCACACTTGCATGCACTTTCCCAGAGGACACACACACACACACACACACACACACACCTCTGCCTCAGTTCAAGTGTGGGAGGGACCCTCCGACGGGCCGTTATTTTACCTCTGTCTCTATCACTTGTTCAGCCTGTCCATCAGTCTTTGTCTTCCCCTCCACCTTTATTTCTATCTACAGCTATAAATGGAGGTGTGGGGAGAGGAGGGGGTGGGGGGAGGAGTCGTTGCCATGGCAGCGGTGCCTGGGACTCCTCTGGCCGGTGCCCGCTGCCCGGCATTCCTTCATCCCCAAACACTGCCCCTCTTGCCAACTGCAATAACAGTCACCAGCAGACAAAAGCTGACTGGACCCCCGACCCCCCCCCCCCCCCCCACTTTACCGTGTTAACGGTTTAACGGTGACATCATCATTCCACGTCCAGTTCACATGAGTCACCAGTAGTCTGGTGAGTGTGTGTGTGTGTGTGTCTGTGAGAAGCCCAGAAAGTATCTGAGACTTTTAGAGTTTCAGTTTAGCACAAGTCTGATTTTCACCCCTTTTGGTTTAGAGTTGAAAGACACCATTTTTATTATAGTACTTTTTTCTGATACTATTAATCTAGTCAAGAAGATATGTTACAATAATGCGTGTGTTAGGACTGCAACTAATGAATATTTTAATAGTCGATTAATCTGTTGATTATTGAACTGATTAATCGATAAGTGGTTTGGTTCATAAAATGGCGTAAAAAGTCAAAGATGAAATCAAAAACATTTTTTTTTGTCCCAACAGCACACTTTTATTCTTTTAGAAGACTAAGAAACCAGAAAATAATCCAATTTGAGAAGCTGGAACCAGTGAATTTGGACATTTTCCTCTTAAACATTACTCTTTATCAATCAAATATTAAAACAATGATGGATGTTTCTTCCTCTCATGAGTTGTACTTTAGCAGTGATAGTATAAATGCATAGATTTGCTCAGAGGATAAAGTAGCTTTGGCTGTTTCAGCACTGTTTCTTGATTTTAAGATTGTCAACAAATTGATCAAAATTAAAAGATCACAACAAACTGCTAATATTGAACAATTACCTGTTACCTTACAAATCTAGAGCTAATGTTTCTTGACAATCATCAAAAGAACATTAAAGTCAATGCCTGTTTCTGTCCATCCAAAGAATTTGGATATTTTCTAAAAATGACTTAAATGTATTAATCAATTGTTAAAATATTGAAAAATCGATTAATCTGCTAATCATTGCAGCTTTAGTTTCAATACTGTTAGAAACTCTGTGATAATCATGTTGTTTCCACCTAGTTTAATGGTGTAAAAGTACAGTAAGTAGTCAGATGTTGACAGTGTTGACATTAACTGTTTTTTCATTATTAATTTATGACTGATGATCCGAGTATTTCCTCAATCACTGGAGACTGACACTCTTCTTGTTGCAACATTTCTCCACTAGCTTTAAGGTTCAGCTAGATGAGAAAACTTGAAAAAAAAGTTGTTTATTTTGTACACAGAATAATTTAAAAAAATGTTCTACCTAATCTTATGACCACAGTAGAGCTGCAAGATGAATCAATTATTGTAGTCAGCAACCTAGAGGGGTTTTGACTACTGTTTTGATAATTGATTGATAAAAAGCAATTTTTAAGAAGAAAATGTCAAAATGTTCTGATTCCAGCTCCTCAAATCTGATAATTTTCTAGTTTCTTTAGTTAGTCTTTGGGTTGTGGAATGTTAGTCTGCACTTAAAAAAACATTTTATGTGGGATGTTCAGCTTTGGGAAACAGTGATCAACATTTGACTACATTTGATGATCCAAACAACTAAATGATTAATCATTTCATTAATTATTGAACTATCAAAACAGCTGATGGTTGCAGCCCTACCAGAAACACGTCCACACAGTTGTCTCTACTCTGTCTAACAGGAGACACCTGGAGCTGCCCTTTGACACAGAATCTTTGGTAGAGTGAGCCACTACAGGGGTTTCCTCCATATGTAAACTGAGCAGATCTAGTTTCCACTGATGAACTGATGGAGGTGGCTCTGTGTTCATGAGACTGACTGACATGAAGCAGGTGGACACACTGAAAAACAACTGCTGCTCCTCTCCCTCACAGACCCTCACCGGAGCTCCTGATGACTGCCGCCCGTCTGATCCAGGCTGCATGTCTGCCTCCAGATAGGTAACATTAAGCCATTATGGTGAAAATCATTTTAAGTTTCCAGTCACAGCGCAGAACACAATGGCAGCCCGGAGGCAGGGAGAATTCATTCAAATATTAAACACTGCTGCGCAGTTTGGAAAATGTTCAGCAGTAATGCAAAACTTTAATAACTCACTCCCATAATTCCCCCATGTAAAAAATACAAAAGGGGATCAATTTACTAAAGCAATACACAGCACGAAGAGGTTTCCAGAATGATTTTAAAAAGCCGCCCTGATCCAGCCGAGCGTGTTGCAGCTGCCACAGACGATACGTTACATTACGACTAAAACAGATTTCCTGTGGCCCGCGCTCGGCTCTGCAAACCGCCGGCGCTCATAAAGGTGCTTTAAACCCGGTAAGACATTTATAGGGCGGCTTCATTACAACAGGTCGGTGGTATGGACACCTCCTGGCTGTCCGGTCGGGGTATAGAGAGGGAACGCAGGCCCGCAGAATGCATCACCACATCAGGCCATGGGCATGTGGAGAGTTTTCCATCGCTGGGTTTCATCAGCCTCTCCACTCCGGACCAGATGCTGACTCCTTCTCTAAATCACAGAGTGCTGACAGGATTGGAGTGTTCTCATGTAATGGGCTAATCTACACCACTTATGTTAACCGTGTTAGAGCTGCCGCCGCTGGCCTTTCCCCTCTACGGGAACACGCAGTGGTACTTTTCTGATTTGGACAAAAGCTGCGGTACATGCAGCTCGGGCCGCTTGTTAACCACAGCAAAGCCCCACAGTCTCCATGCTTCACCTAACCGCTGCCAGCGCCGGCACAGCCGCACGCCCAATGTAAGGATGTCAAAAAATACAACAACAGGACATCTGAGAAATAATTTTTCTACTCAAACGCCACATGAAACGGTCAGAGCGTCCTTTGAGATTTATTTCCCAGTGGAACTAATTACATGAGATTTGAATAGTTCAGATTTAACCCTCACGTTTGATTGGACCACAAGGCTTGCAAACGCCCCTGAGTGCATCAGGAGTCAATAAACATTTAAAACTCTTTTACATGAAGAGAAAATGGATTTTGGCACACACCACGAGATACATGATTGATTACAAGACACAGAATTAAAACTGTGAAAATGTACTTTTCATGTAATTACCTTTATGAAATCAAATGACTATGAATTATAATAGAATAGTAGAGACTAGAAGAGAAGAGAAGAGAAGAGAAGAGAAGAGAAGAGAAGAGAAGAGAAGAGAAGAGAAGAGAAGAGAAGAGAAGAGAAGAGAAGAGAAAAGATATCCTTTATTGTCATACACAGTATAACAAGATTTGGTGGCAGCTCATAAAAGTGCACATAGTATGAAAAACACTATAAAAAAAAAAACGAAAAAGAAAAAAACTACATAAAAAAACAATATATATATATATATATATATATATATATATATCATGAAAGAACTTTTATAATTCGCCAATTGAGTGAAATCCCTGAAGAGTTCTCTCTTTCCTCTCTTAGACGATTGTTTTTGTTTCTGGAATCATAACTTCTTCTACTTTGTCTTCTGCTTTGTTCATTACATACTTTGCATCAAGTTTATTCACTCTCCTTTTTTTCTTTGCAAGACTTCTGCAAAAGTTCTGTAAAAAATTTGCTCTGCAAGCAGAGCAAAGATGCAGTAAGATGCAGCTTGCTGCTCGGTGCTTGCAGGATGTAAAAATAGGAATAAAATCAGCCATTATGTCACACATTTGGCAACTTAAGCCCTCGGCGAATGATTAACTATCATCGGAGACTCTGCTTCCAGGAAAAAACAAGAGGATCAGTTAACTTGCGCTGTCCAGAAATGACAGACATTTACATTCCGGTGGCAGCAGATAGAGTCCATGCAGGGAGGAGGTCACCAACCCATCAAAGTGGCTCTGACCGAGCTGCATGTCCCTCTGGACTAACACTGTATTCCTGCTTTTGCCTTAAAGCACAACTTTAATTATACCATTGTGAAATCATGTTTCCATCATGGCCTTTTCATTTCAATATGACTACAGCATGCAGCAACTTACGTTCAGCTCGCTGAATGACTCGTTCCAGTGCATATATTCTACCTCATTGATCAGGATCAGGTTCTTGGCAGAGCTCAGGTATTGAAATCGCTGCTGAGGGAGGAAAAACAACCAGAGAACACTAAAGAGTTCTTAGAAGAGAGCAAGTGAAGAAAAGAGCTTCGCACTTCAGTTTTTAGGTGAACATTAATAGCTCCATCATTCAGGGTAGTGAATCGCTCTTTATGTTGATGTCAGCTGTGGGTGTGTGTGACGGTTTATTCATGTCCGCAGTTTGGTCCCGTCTTTGAGGTTTTGATGCAGGTGGATCCGTAAAAACAGGGAACAAACTTCTAGGCTTCATTACTTCAAGTCTAGAAATTACTACACTTTATATATACATAAGTGATTTAATTTTTCTTTTCTCATATATGAACTCACTAAAATGGCTGTATTTCCTCTAATAGAGTCCAGGGCCATTATTGGAAGCAGGTTATATAAAAGTGAGGCCTTTATTTGTATTTTCAGTCTGATATTTAAAATATATACAATACAGATTGATATATTGATACATTTCAGTAAGAAGCCTTGTTGATTTCTGATCCGTTTCCATTTGCTCTGTTTTTTTTGTTGCTTTTTTTGCTGCATTACCAGTATTTAAGGTAATCTGCATAGAAAACTTCCACTACTCCCCTAAATAAAATGATTTAATCAGCAGCTTTTCTCGACTTTAAAACGGCTGTAGCTGGGTTGGTGTTGTTGATGAAATCTGGAGCCCACAGCGAAGTAATTACATCTGAAAACACGATCACACTGCTTTCCCTTCGCTGTCTGTGTATAAAAAAAACTTTTCTAAAGTTTGTGTCTATACCGAAACATCAGAATGAGCCAGAGGGGGAAAAAAGAAGTGCATTTTAAATTTGTCCTTCTGCACATTCTGTGGAGAAAGTGGCAGAAAGAAGAACACAGCTGTGTGAAAAGGCTCCTGCAGACTGTGGGTATAATGATCCTTACTGTAGCCTGCAGGAAGAAAAGCTGACCTGTGGTGCACAGACAGCAGTGAATGATGAAAGTGTGAGGAAGTGAATCGGGCGGCGCTTAGTATGCACGGCCACGCTCGGGGCTGTGCATGGGAGCAGAGTGTTGATTCAGATCAAAGCTTTGCTGCTCAGTTCAATTCAGTCACTTATTCACAACTGCAGAGCTGCATCCTAATGGTCTCTGTGGCCTGATCCGTGCTGAAGGATGAACACTTCTTCAGTTTCAGCCTCGCCGGAGTAAAGCTCATATTTCACACCCGCTCCACCCACTCTGTGCTCCTCACTGTGTCCTGACAATCACTTTGAGCCACACTTGTTGATCCTCGGTCAGGATCACATGACACCTGTTGGTCCGACTAACACCAGACATTTAAAGTATGTGTAAACACAAACCCGAAGTTATAAAAGTCAGAATAACACACCTCGCTAATGTGAGTGAGAGCTAATCACCTCCTGGAGCTGAATCTACAATATTTTAAAACCTAAAGAGAATAACTTGAACCAGAAGATTCCGCAGTACTTGGTAACTTATGGAATGGTGAAATCTAAAGCAAAAAAATTCTTATAAATGATGAAGAGACAACGGTTTGAAGTGACAGGACATGGCTGCTGTTTTGTTCATTTGGTACCTGTTGGGGGGTCGGGTGCTTGATTGCATTCCTACATTGAAGCTAAGGGTTGAAATTAAAGAAGATTTCAATAGCCAATTAATCAATTCATTATTGAATTGATAGGTTGTTTGGTTTACAAAATAGTGTAAAATGTCAACTACCAAAACTGAATATTCCACCTTTAATGACTTTTTTTATCCAGACCAACAGTCTACAACCCAAAGATCATCAGTTTACTATTATAGAAGACTAAAGAAACCAAAGAAATAATCAGAGAAGAGATGCTGGAAGCTTCATATCCGTGATCAAAATAGTTGCTTATTAATTTAATAGTTAACTAATCGATTAATCGACCAATTGTCACAGCTCCACTACAGATGTTGACAGATGTTAAGGTATGTGCCTCTGCTGAATTTACTTTTGCACATATTACAGTACAAAGACACAGATTTACTTGTGTGAAATGATGTCTGACATAAATAAGTTGGGGAACAGTAAGTGATAATTTATGCTTTGATTTTGTTGATCCCACCACCACTTTGTTTTCACTCTGTTTAAAACTGATTTATACATTTACATGAAATTGCAGAAGTTGTTTATTTTTCTTCTTCTGCTATGGTGACAAATAACTTGGATCCATACACATAAGCTGTTTATTGTCGTAATTTTCTTTGGGTTTAATAAAGTATCTACAATAGACCTTATTTATTTATTAATGCAAGTCTAATAGATTATAACCAAAAAAACAGTAACATTGGTAATATAATAAGCATAGTAGACCTATGTAAACAAATCAATTGCTCTAGAATTAAAAGAAAATAACAAAATAATTAAATAATTAAAAAAGAGCCTCTTGTAGATAGTTTTCTTGTTATTAAATTATTGTGTGTTGTATGTATTATTCACAAGTACTAAATAGATAAAATACATAAACATACATTTTGTTTAATCGTTTTACAAACCAAACCATATAGAGTGAAGTAAAATCTCCCAACTATACATAAAACATCTTTATTTACTTACGGAACTTACTTCTATCTATCTATTAAGTGTCTATCATTCTGTTCCGCTCATATCTCTGTTTGTAACTTTCAGATACAGTTTGCCCATGGCATAATGGGGAAAATTGTAAAAGGGGACATTCTTTTTAATAGACATTTCGATGCTGGTGCCAAACACCATTATTATATTATGATTATCATTAAAAGTTAAAGTCCTGTGGTGGTGTAGGGGGTAGTGTTCTTGCCTCATAAGCAACAAACCCGTGTTAGAATCCTAGCTAAAGCATTTCTTTGTGTCTATACCACAGAATATCAGAAAAAAAGGTTAAAATCTCAAACATTTACAAATCCCACCACTATCCTGCAGCAGCTCTTTAGTTCCAGTGTTCCAGCTCTATATCACCATGACGATTACATCCCATAATTATATTACCATTCAAACCCCTGTTGTCTTCCTGCTCCAAAATAGTGAAAGTAAGTTCTGTGTTGTGTACAGTGTGAATATTAAAACAATGCGAAAACATGAAAATATTTATAATAATTTAACCATTTACTACCCATACTGTGGTTATCAGAGCAGTGTGTAGGACAGGCAGAAATTGCAATCGACTTTTATACAGAAATACAGATTTTCTATGGCCAATGCACTAGTATTGACTAAAACCCATCAACCTTATACTAAATTCCACCTAAACATCTAGACGGCTGTTTGACTGGGGATAATTGACTCATCTTCATCAGTAGCTCTCAGACATTTTACATGCAACATGTCATCCATGGAGACTGTAAACTACAGACAAGGCTCAAAGTTTTGACAGGAAGTGACTGGTGGCATGTTCATCAAGAGTCAGTGACAGGCTGCGGGAGCTCGGAGGAACGCACAAAGCAGTAAGAGCTCCTCAGTGGAACAAAAGCGATACGTCGAGGCTTGAATAGCCGACAGCGACCCTGACACATGATGGACAGGTGTTACTAGCTGTCACACACACACACACACACACCCAGGCTTCATTCTGTATGCATGTCCAGTCCAGTCGGCCTCTCAGGGTTAAATATTCACTCCACATACCTCAGAGGACTGAGGCAACGTTCAGAGCTTCGGCTGCAGCTCTCTGTGGGCTCCACAGCAGCAGCAGACCTGCCCATCACACGGCCACCACACAGAAACACACACGCCTCGCAAATACACGCCCGGCAGAGATGAGGAGAGTGGGTTCTTACACAGGTTTGAAAATATCTTGACTGTTCTGTTTTATATAGGCAAAAAATAAAATAAAATTTGATTTGTATTTGTATTTGTATTGTATTTGGTACAATCTTTCCAATATAGAATATAGAATTATCTTAATCAAATGGCAGATAATTTTGCTTAATATAAGTTATTTTCCTGATTCGTGTCAGATCAGTCAAGAAATAAAAGGCTCATATTTTCACAAACAAAATTGAACAAAATCAAGAAAAAATGGAAATAGAACAAATTATCTGCCAATGGAATAAGGTAAATCTACTCAATACTGGACTAATTGTACCAAATGGCAAGACTTTCTACCAAAACATTATAAGTCGTTTGTTCATAAGCAGAACATGAGATATGTTTGATTGCCTCCAACAGGGTTAAGAACTACTGCATTAGAGTAAACAAGAAACTACCTATTAGGTTTTTGGTTTAGAGGAGAGTTCGTCATGTTGTCACGTGACAAATTATCTGTGGAGAAGAGCCGCCTCCAGTCACAAACTAAAAGGCTGACTTTTCTCTGTATGCTCCAAAAACAGAACGTTTATAATTAGTGACACGCTGCAAAGTTTTGGGCCAATACCAATATTTAAATAACAATCTGGCTATAAGCTGATAGCACTACCAATATTTTCTTTCACTTTCGCTGTTATTCATTCCTATTTGTTTGCCAAGGAAACAAAGAAATCTTCATTGCTGAACTGTTTTATAGTCTTTCAGCCCTTCATCACTTCACTTTGAATGAGCACAACAACTCAATCAGACACATTTATGACACAATCTTTAATACAACCTTCACATCACAGAGATTCATTCTGTTGGCGAATAATTGAAAAGTAAAAGGCTTTTTAACTACTTACTCAATGATTATTTTCCCCCAACACAAATTATTTTGTGAAACATAAATCTGATGTAATTAAATGTAAATGCGAAGCAGAGTCGTGTCCAGACGGTGGATTCTTTTCTCCTTTGCAGCGAGCGAACACAAGGTTTAATCAGCTGGAGCTGGTGAACGTCAGCAGGCGATGCGGGTCTCTCATTACAATCACGATATTTAGCACGATTCAGCTCACATGATTCACATGAATATTTGAATTCCTGCCCCACTCCGGGTCAACCCTAAAAATCATCATCTCACTACTCTGCATCATGAACCCTGAAAGCAAGGAGTCCGTTTCTCCTGCTCCTGCTGCTTGATTCACGCCCTGCTGCGGACACGATGGCGTTCGGTGGCTTCACACAGCGTTTCTGTAGGCTCTGAGCGAACTGACATTCATAACAACACGAAACATGAAAAAAAAGTGGTCAAAAGCGATGGCCGCACTTCAGAGGGAGATACAGAGCAGAGTATTCGGACCCCTGGCGAGCCCTGAGTTTCTCCGGCCTGATAAACCCCTCCTCTCTGAGGAGCCAGCGCTGGCTGTTTTACTGAAATAGAATATAAACGCCTCACATGGCCCTTTTCTACATCCGTGCTGCACGCACGCTATTTTCTTTAATTTCATACACTGAAAGCGCTGTAATAGATACCACATTTACACACACACACACACACACAGCTGAAAATCCCATCAGAGGGGTACGCAGGTCAGGGGTCACGGCTGCTTTTATCGGCCTCCTTCAGCCCCTGGAATGGATCGGAAACAGCTCCTAAGCGGGAGGCTAGGGCCCACCACTGGCTGTTTGCTGCAATTTGAGGCCAATTTTTCATGTTTCTTAAATATCTCATTTATATTCTCGGCCCCTCTCCCTCCAGCAGGACCTAATCTGTCACCATCAGCCAGGAGACTGCAGGACTTTCTCTGTTACTCCCCCCCCCATACTCCTTGCTGCGAGCCGTGATCCTTCCTGTTTTCCCGCTCTCAGCCTCCTCTCTTAAAGGTTGTGCAGGACAGTCGAAGCGTCAAGGAAAGTAAGTGAAGCACAGCGACACCAAGTCAATAGGATAGAGAGAGACTGTTGGAGGAGTGGATAGATAAGAGCAGAGGAGGAGGCAGAGAGACGTGAGCAGGATTCTCCTGTGTGGCTCAAGCTAAAGTGTTTATTTTGACCACTGAAAGAGTTCAAGAGAAAAAAAAACAGTTCAGCTCCTAAAAGAAATGTAAAAATAATACTTTCTCTATATCTGGTCAGATTTTTCATCTTATTTACTGTTTTTCTTCACATTCAGAATAAAAAGCAACCTTTGGTTGTGAGACAATGCAGCTCGCATGTCAAATATTCATGGGCAAAAGGGACTGGTCTCCTTGTAAATTCTATGTCCTTCCAATATAAAAGTCCCCTTTTTTACACCTAACTGTAAAAACATAGATTTTATATCACAGCGTTCTAGAAAAATGAAGTAATGAAGTAATTGTTTCTATATTGCAACACTATGAGGGTAACTTTTTGCATGATGTAAAAGTCTGAATAAGAGAAACAGAGGTTGATAAATGATGACTGATGATAAATCTTTTTTTCTGTGGCTCAGAAATCAGAAAAATTGCATAATTAACAAGAGTGTAAAAAGTGATTAAAAATAAAAAAGGTGCTAGATAATACATGGATAAGCGTGCATGTTTCATTAGGTGGAGGAAACCTCTGGGTTTCTATCTGCCTACACTTGTACGTTAGCAGGCAGTAGGTTTAATAAGACAAGTATTAATGAGGCGCTCAGAACACCTGAGGGCTGCGCTATGCATGAATACAAGCGGTTCCTTCCATGTGCCGTGACCACGGTGAAAGACAAATGTGTTTATAGCCGTTCCATATGGCTACACTGGGCGCTGGAGAGATGGGAGATGTGATCATTTAAATACTTTCACACTGTCTCTTCTGGACAGGCTGTATGTAATAAAATGATGATGTAAAGAATTAAAAGGGAGCTGGAGGACAGAAGCTCAACCTGATCGCAGTGAGGATGTCGTGTTGTGTTGAGAGGATTACATCGGCTTCTAGTTTGGTTAATAGGATAGTCAATTATTCAATTTATTATTGAAACAAGTAATCGATTAATGTCTTGGTACAGTAAATAGAATAAAACGTCAATCAGAAGATTCAATTAATACTGATGAAGAGACAACACAATTTTGATTCCATTTACAATAAAATTGACTTTGATATAAAAGAAAATATAGAAGAATAGTAAAAGAAAATAATCAGATTTGAGAAGCTGGAACCACAAAATGTGGGTATTTTTTCTTAATGACTCATATTGATGATTTCATAGTTGCTGAATAATGTAATAGGTGAATAATTAATCAACAAATTGTTGTAGCTGTAGTTCTGTGTTACATATTTATCTCCCTTTATCCATCATTGTGTCATAGGAGTTACTCATAGTAACTTCTATTGTATCATATTGAAGTACTGAGTTATGATTGACAGTATATAAACATATAAATGCTGCTCTTAGTTACCCATTTACTTGCATGATTCAGATTCTATGTGATTAATTTACACAGCAAGACATTTCTTCTTAAAAACTCATTCAAATATAGTTTGCTACCTCAACCCAGGAAACTACACAGCAATCTTCTTTAACAGATTAACCCTTATAGGGTCTTCATTGGTACACAGTCCCCCTGCTGGGGCTGGTGGATCTTTTTGTTTACTTCATTTCATTTGTAAGTAGCATACACACCACTTTTTTGCTTCCTTTTACCTTTGTTAAATAACATTTACGAAGGGGAAAGGGGTTACTAGAAATGAGTCCTACAGACCCAAAGCCCGTATAAGGGATAATACAGGAAATGAATGCTTCAGATTGGCACACAGTGCAGTGAGTGTCCAGAGCAGCCAGAGCGTGTTGGGGTGTGTTTGTTGTGTGTGTGTATGTGTGTGTGTGTGTGTGTGTGATGGTGGTGGAGTGGGAGCAGAGAGGCAGACGATGATGGAGGCGACATGTGTGATCCTGGTAAGTTTGTTTTTCTTGGAGATAATTAACATGGTAAAAAAAACAGGGGCCTGACAGTGGGGGGGGGGTGTTGATGATGTGATGATGTGCTAATGACCTGTTGGAGGTAGTTTCCAGTCCACCGCTGTGTGAAGTGAGCAGCGTGTTGAGTGAGACACGGTTATTCCAGCCCAGTATGTGCAGCATGTGCTGACGGGTGAAGGGCTGCTACAGTCGTTTGTGGTGCCCAACCAGGGGGTCTGGACCCCCACGAGGAGACGCTGGATTAGTCAAAGGGGTCATGAGATAATTGGCAAGCCAGTCATTTTCTATACATGCTTATTCCTCATTAGGATCTCAGGGGTCTGCTGGAGCCATCAAATAAAAACATGAGATACAGTATGTAGCAGTACATGTAGTATGAACCTTACCATAAAATACAGTACAGAAGATGAAACTCCACAAAGAAATTATTATTAGTAGAATGTCTTAAGCTGAGAAGTTGCACTAAAAGGCTGATGCTGCAAACGTCATGTAAAATATTTCATCGTGGTTGTAAATCCATCAGTAGTGGATGAGTATGTTGCCTCCTCCTGCTCTAACTCAGGCTCAGAGACACACAGCAGCTCCAGTCATCACGATAGTTCGTCCTGACAGCCTAAATCTACAAATCCAATCTGCAAATCAAAGTTTCCTCCAGAGACGGGAGCCAAGAACCAGTTGTTTCTCTGCCTGCGACTGCGGAGAAGAGCCCGGCCAATAAAAGCATCCAAATAGACTTCCACTGCTATTATGTGCACATGTTCCTCATTCTGCAGTGCAAACCCATGTCCTTCCGCAAAATAAAAATCCCTGCTGACAAAAAAACAGCCAATCTAGCCAAGTCCCACTCTTCCTCTGATATCGTCTTCCACACATCAGCACACAATTTGATGTGAATGTGTCATCCTCCTCCATCACCCTGACTCCTCTACCTCCAGCCGCTGGGCTGTCAGAGCCAGTTAGCAGCTGCATGCTGAGAAACACAGTGACACAATACACACTGATCTGATCAAATCACGTCTGTGCCTGCTGATATACGGCGTGCAAATATAGCAGGAGAGGGGAGGGCGGCATAAATATATTCAACAGAGTCTAATAAGGGTAGTTTAGGCTCCCCTGGATGCTGCTAATGAGTAACGCAGGTTACCTTTTTCCCTTGTCTGACTTTGATTCTGTTGTTTATTCCACTGCAGATTGCCGCTCGCTTTAACTTTGCTTTAAAGGTCGCCTGATAACAGCGAGACAGGCGGCGGCTGTGCGGCACCACAGAAGAAGAGAGAGCAGCATCTGGTAAAGTGGCCACTCCGGCATCCTGAGCAGGCCACAGAGCTCCCGCTGCTTCAGTAAACCGGCGGAGTGGCTGTTCTAATGTGTGCAGCAGGTACCACCACCAAGTATTTACTGTGTGTGTGTGTGTGTTTGTGTTTGTGTGGGCGGCTCATTATTGCAGCTGTTGTTTTGTTGTGGATGAGTGTGTGTGTGTGTGTGTGTGTGTGTGTGGTGGTTCAAGCTTGTCGTCTCATTTACTGGAGAGCTAATATCTGCATGGCGTTTTCTAGCAGGATAATGGAGGTGTCGTTTGTAAAGGTTAGAGGCAGAAAGACACGCTTTCACCTGAGCCTACCACCTATTTGCATCTATAACCCTCTATTGCATGAAATATATTTCTTAGACATGCTAAGAATGTTTTAAATGTTTTTGTTTATTAAAATGGCCTGAATAATAGATATATATATTAAATTATATGTATATAGTATTAGAAAAAGTTCTAAATCATAGCCAACATTAATCACCAACTATTTTGACAATTGTTCCATTTGAGTCATTTTTAGGAAGAAAATCTCAAAATTCTCTGGTTCCAGCTTCTCTTCTCTGATTATTTTCTGGTTTCTTTAGTCTTCTATTATAGTATAATGATGATCTTTTGGTTGTGGACTGTTGAACAAAGTAACATTTTAATGTTTTAATGACAAATAGTGATTGGCATTTTACACCAATTAATCGATTAATCCACTATCAAGATGATGACTAACTGCAGTTTATTTCATGCATCTAGAGTGTTCCCTGAGACTGTCCGAGTGCTGAGATGATTTAAAGCCAATCAATGAATTAATATTACTCTGAACATGTTCTTATTTTTCTACAAACAAGACACACAAAGCCCTGTCTACACTTCTGAATTGACACCAGGAATCACCTTTGACCTTTTATACATTTTAAGATATATGAACATGTAGAAACGAGTTTAATGCAATCAGATTATAAATATCAAACCAAGGTTAAACCTTCCTGTTTTGTAAAGCAAAACATCACAATTCATTGATCGTTACATTATGTATCATAAAGCAGCAGTGTTTTAGCCTTTAGGTGAAGGTATTTGAATTTCTGGGTATGTACAGGAGGTAAAAAACACAAATATTCAAAGTTCTTTAAAAGTCAGATTTTTTTAAGGAATCAGACACTATGTCTTATTTATATACATTCATGAAATACAGACGATAGTTCCCAGCACTAATTTATATATTTGCATTTCCTGCAGTCAGAGGTGTTGAAATCCAATCACAGATGTTAAACTCATGTCACAGCAGAAATGAGAAGATTTGTTCTGAAACTAAACTTCGAACTGAGCCATGTTGGGTTTGTTAATATAAAAGCTGTCTATTTAAAGTAAAACATCATCTGTCTCACGTCTTATTTACTGACTTTATTTTTAACGTTAGAGAAAGTCCCTCCCTCATCCTGAACTCATAAATCAGGTGTTTTATCTCACATGTGCCTCTCGTTTCTCCCAAAAAGCCGCTTCTCAAGTGTAATTCCATGTTTCTGTTCAGCAGTGAAACACAGTGGTGGTGCCGTTGAGCAGTCATGTCATGTCAAGGTTTTACATAAAATTGGATTTAAAGTAATATTATTTTTCCCCTTTACATGCCATATCATCCCTGACGAGTGTTCTAGTAGAAAAGTTTGGAGGCAGACACACAGACACACACACACACACACAGACGGACAGATAATTACAGTTTGTAAGTGACCTACTTGTTAGCCTTTACCGCCTTTGTGTTCAATTCACTGTGTTTGGATTGTTAAAACTGAATTTGAGCTGTGAACAAAATATTTCTGGTCAAACAGATGGTTTTGTTATTGTCGCAGATAACAGAGACAACTTACAGACATTTCCAGCCGATACAGCGGCAATTAGTGACAGTAAATCTGTGAGAGGCAGACTGAGAGGAAGGAGAAGAGGGAGAGAGAGGACAAGGAGGAGGAGGAGGACAGGAACTCTTCCTGCAGGGTTGTTCAACGGCCTGTCAGATGCTCGGAGCCCATAGTTACCATCAGGCTGCTTATGTGTGTGTATGTGTGTGTGTGTGTGTGTGTGTGTGTGTAATTGTGCTAAAAAGAGCGGGAGGGAGCGGGAGAGGGGCAGTGAAATGTTAATGAGGGCAGTGGGATGTGAACAAACAGCTTCCAGCCTGATGAATCCATTCAGACAAAGACAGACACACAGACACAGAGAGAGGACCGCTGCAGGAGGAACGGCAGCGGTCAAACACTCACATTTGAATATAAATGGACATGGATGACCCAGCAGCTTAGTGTGTGTGTGTGTGTATGTGTGTGTGGGTCTGACAGTGATTCTAGCACCTCTTACATGTGCTTATTACTCTGTGTTTTGACACTGTTTCAGTCTGCATGCAGCACTTCACACTGTGTGAAGGGTGAGGCTGCAACTATGATCAATCTACAAATTGATTAGTTGCAATGAAATAATATGTCAATCAGTGTTTCTCAAAGCTGAGAAAGATTCAACCTAAGATTCAACCAATTCTTTTTTCATTTTGTCCAGACCAATGGTCCACAACACAAAGATCATCAGTTTACTGTTATAGAAGACTAAAGAAGCCAGAAAATAATCAGAGAAGAGAAGCTTGAACCATGGAATTTGGAATTTTTTTAAAATAAATGATGCAAATCAGACGATTATCAAAATAGTAGGTGTCTAATGAAATAATTGGCAACTAATTACTTAATCAACCTATCTTTGCAGCTCTAAAAGAGCGAATGCTTCTTACCAGTGTTAATATATCAAGTTACAGAAAATGTCAAAAGAGAGATTCAGGTCAATGAAAACTGTCTGAAACTGTGCAAACACAATGAGTTTTTGTAATTACTGATCTTCTGAGACACTTAGATTTACCAATGCTCCCTCAACGCCTCACACGCAGGCTTCTGGTGGATGGTATGAACAGCAGATGCCCCCTGGTTTATTATTATTCATTGTTTCTGCCTGTTGCCTGCGAAATACTTCTAAATCTTTTATTTCTTTCCTAAGAAACGTTCTGTTTGAACAGTTTTACTTGGGTAGTGAGCAGTTTAATAGGGTTAAATATAAATCTTTCCTCGTTATGTCGATAAGAAAGCTAATCTTTCCCACAGAACTTATTCGAATGCAAATGAGCTGAGTAGGACTGTGATGCCGGATCTGAGCTGTACTGAGGAGGCGATTCTGTACGTTCCTCCACCAGATTCATTGTTTAGTCTTGATCCGGGAGGCTTTAATACATTTTACTCGCAGAAAAGAAAGAAATTTCACACTAGATAAGGATTTGAAACGGGTTTGAAGCTGACGCAGTATCTGTTACATCCTGTCAGGGTTCAGCAGGTGTTCAGTATTCGCCTGTTTAAGCCTCGGCTCCTCTTTCTCTGCATTCAGAGATAACAAAGTCTCTTCTTCTTCTTTATGGGTTCTGTTCCGATACCTGTGCGTTCGCTTGTCAGGCTTTTCATGGAAACAGCCCCACACACACACACACACACACACACACACACACAACTCAAACATCTCTCTCTGCCGACAGAAACACAGAGATGATAATGTCCGCAATTTTTCAAATACTCAGTGTGAAATATGAGTCTGTGAAGTTGCAGCGAGACTGAAATGTCAACAGCTTAGAGAAAGCGTCCGTCTCCACGAGCCGTCATTTCCTTTAATGTACAGCAGCTCTTATCTTGCTTCCCCAAACACATCCAGAATCAGCCACCCGCTGACAGGAATGGATGAATATGAGCAGAAAGTGGTCAGAGGTCACAGATTCATTTTCCTCCTAACAACACTCAGGCAGGACTCTGATTTCAATGTGCGTCTTCCCCTTGAAGTCGTGCTCTCAGTGCCTGCAGATCAGATCATTGTTTTTACACACTGGCCTTTAATCAGACCTGAATCCCTCGAAATCTTCCATGCAGCAGCTCATCTGCACATATTCTGTTTTTATGTCTTCCACTTGCAGAAGATCGATATTTTCAGAGGCCCTGGTGTGACTTAAAAGGTGTTAATGAGTCCTGCTGTACGTCTCAGCTAAATGAGCCCACCAGTGCAGAGAAAACATCACCTAAACCTTAATATATATTTCTGGATTTAGCAGAGTGTGAGATGTTGTGAGCATATCACACTGGCTGCTGTTTGTGTTGCTCTGCAGTTACACAACAAAACTACTAGTAGCCATTTAAATGACTTTCTTCTTCTCCTTGTAGCACAGACAACGCGACAGAAACTAGGGAAGTTTTAGTTAAAAACTATAACCACATAACTGTGGGGCGTTACGGTGAGCTGTGGGTGTTTGTATCTGGTATTGAGAACCTTATCGCTGTTATCATTTAATTTGTTTGTCACTTGCGTGTGGCCATGACTCACTCACACAATCACTGCCTTTACCTAACCTCCTGTCTCCTCCACCCAGGATGGCTCACCTGCAGAAGATCTTAATTTGAGATTTACTCTGTCTCTGTGGAGCCTGAGGTAGGAGATGACCCTATTCACTAATACTAACCAAAATTCCTGCGTACTTTGCCTTTAACTTCATCTTTATTGATGGTTTCTAATGTGTAATATATATTTATGCCATTCTAAACCAGTATTAGGGCTGTAGTGATCACTTAACTGGCATTTATGTATCTTAAAAATGTTATGAAATGTGTATGATACTGTATGTGTTTTATGTGCTTATGAGCCCTCTGAAGATCAATAAATATTCAGAACCACCTGTGTCACAGCGATAGGTAGTGAAATGTGTGCATTAAATGTGTAAATAGGACTCAGGCCTGACGCTTTTCATCAATAACATATTTCCTGTGTGAGAAGAATCACCGACTGCCACTGGTATTAATATCAGGACACTTCAACAGCAATAAAAAAAACGACCAAACGGGCAGGAATGTGTGTGAGCGATCGGGGGAGAGAAGGAGTGACGTCAGACGAGGAGAATAAAAGCCAGCGAGCATCACCACGGCTGCGTACTGAGAGAAATAAATCAGCATCAAAGGCCCAGCAGACCATCTCCTCTGCAACCTTTCAAACATCAGTTGCACAACATGACACATAAAGACCAACACAATGACTTGCTGTTGTTTCCTTGTGTGTGAAATATTCGTGGTTCCTCAGATGCGGCTGATAAACACACAGGAATGTGTATCGGGGGGAAACTTCTAGTTTGTGTCTGTGATTTAGTTCCTGAGCCGAGTCTCTGGGACTATCTGTTTGAAAGGAGCATTATACTCAGATCAGATAGTTTCCTGATTTAAATCTAAATATTTAGGCAAAGTTCTGGTACAGCTGAGCATTTTAGAACTCTTAATCCTATCTTTTTGTTAAATGGTGGGGGAAAAAAAAAGATTTAGCTGAAAAAATCACGTTTACAGTATTTTTTTTTGTGTCAGTATCCCATTAACAAAATATCTCTACCCGCTTCCAGCACTTTCAGCTCTTTTAAATTGTCTTTCTTACCTGCTCTTATCTAACTCATCCAACTTCCTTTCCTTCCATATGTTCATCTCTCAGCTTCCAACCAATCCACTCTCCAATACCTGCAAGGAAATGGACAGCGGGGAAATCAGGTAAGTGTGCTGCTCTGTATGACCTGTATGTGTGTGGGTTGGGGAGTTCTAAAGGTTGAAACAGGGCCCATTTCTTAACCGAGCCTGCAGGCCCTTCCTCTGTGTACAGGATGTAATTCAGCTGCCCCTCTCTCTCTTTCTCTCTCTTGTGTTGCCGGCCTGTTTCCCTGCTGCTAACGTTGCCTTCATCTCTTCATCTGTGTCTGTTGGGCTCTGGACGATAACCAACATTCAATACAGAAATACTGTCAAAATATCTTGATTTAAAAGAACCAAGACTTGCGGCAGATGTGGTGATATTTCCATAATGGGAAATATATTCTGAAATATCAGAAAAAAACATCCTTTAAGATTAGATTAAGGATCTAGATTTTGTTGATAAAAGTTTCCCACTTTGAAGCCCGGATGGAGCCACATTTCCGATTTTCCTTGAGTTGAGTTTGTCGTCACTAACAGATGATCGATGCTCAACAGTCTGTTTCAAATCAATCTGTGTGAGATGGTTTCATTTATCAGAATTGTTTGGTGCTGGATGCAAACTCCAGGCCAGTCATTAGCATGGTGACGCCACAATAACTTCATCCCTGTCAACTCTTTATGATACAGTGGTCTTTATATCAACATCTGGATGCAATTTCTGCTTATTATAACTTGGGTCTTATTTTTGTAGTTTCAACATAACGGTTCATCCCCAGCGGAGCAGGAATACAATTATCTGTTGGCCTCAAAGGTCCCAGGTGCAGTGTCAACTATATTTGGGTGATTTGATTGATTGCTATTCAAACTTTGAAGGAAATATTTATTATTCAAGTATAATGTTAAGGGATAGTGGTCAAGCTCTGTCATCCACAAACCACTGAAACTACATCAACGAGCCAGAAAATAGTGAAACATATCCATCAAAGTTCCCAGTCCAAAGCCACATCGTCAAATGCCCGATTCAAAACCCAGAGAATTCAGTTTTATCATCATGTTCCACAAAAAAAACAAATCATCACATCTGAGAAGCTGACACCAGCTGTTTTTTGTCACATTCATGCTTAAAAAAAAGACAAAAAATGTTAAATTATTAAAATATCGGATGACTAATCTTCTGCTAGTCAACCAGATTTGCAGTTCCAGACTTACTTTGTTGATCTGAATAACTTTTACAGGCTATACAAAGGAAAGTACAAAAATCTACAAGAAATAAAGCAGAGCTCAGAAAAAAATTCGCATCCAAAACATTTTTTTCTGTATCTTATCCTTATCCAACCATCTCACAGACTATTTGATTATCTGGCATCTCTTTGCCGGGGTCAAGGCCACTGCACTACAACACAGAATGTGGCTCAATCCACCAATAAAAATAGTCCAAACAAATGCAGTTCTTCCTCCTGTGTCAGCAGCTCTTTCAGGAAATATACATGACTTACACATGCCTCTTCAGCCCAAAGACTTAGGCAGGTGATGCATTATTAATGTTGCAACTAAAGGCTATTATTGAAACGATTATTGGATTAGATTAAACCTAATGTGTCTGTCAATCTCTGTAGACCAAAGCAGAAATTTCAACCTAAAATGTCTTTTTTTGTCCAGACCAGCAGTCCAAACCCCAAAGATCATTATCCTACTATTATACAAGACTAAGAAAACCAAAAAATAATCAAATTTAAGAAGCTGGAACCAGAGAATTTAGACATTTTCTTCCTAAAAATGACTTAAAGTCCATTATTAACATAGGTGAATAATGAAAAAGTTAGCAACTAATTGATTTATTGACTGATTGATGCTTTAGTATCCACTGTTTAATCAAATCAACACAAGTTAATTGACAGAAAACCTGGAGCCAGGTATCACCTCTGATGGTTGAACTGCAGATCTGTGGAGGAATAGTGAAGCTGCCATGTGTCTGCTGTGTGAATCTGGCTGATATAAAGCCCTTATATAATGTATATCAAAGTCATGACACCGAGTGAGAAAAGAGTGTCATTTTTCTATCATAGGTAATAAAGTCCATGTAGAAGTGTCACTGCTTTTAAGTTCTTTTAAATTACGCATTTATTTCTGTGACAGGCTCAGCCACCACAGAACAATTACAGCTTTCACTTTTAA
Organism: Eupleurogrammus muticus; assembly: GCA_036785175.1. Lineage (NCBI taxonomy): Eukaryota > Metazoa > Chordata > Actinopteri > Scombriformes > Trichiuridae > Eupleurogrammus > Eupleurogrammus muticus. Next base: position 22,731,204 of record JAYKQN010000009.1, read on the forward strand.
ATCTCAAGGATTGGCCTGGTTGGCTGACCCCATTTCAGCCAGTGCAGTAAACGCTGGAAAAAATGTCTTCGTTCTGTGTGTATGTGTGTGTGTGTGTGTGTGTGTGCGTGTCTGGGTGTGTTTATTTCTGTGTGTGTGCATGTTGACCAGAGTGCAGCTCTAACCAGGCTCCTAAGACTGGAGATGTGACTTCGGCATGACCGGGTTCTGATAACGGTAATTACCAATTGTTGGATTGTAGTGTGTGCTTGACTTGGCGTTTGGCAGCCTCTGCATAACACACACACACAAACACACAAACACACACACACACACACACACACACATTCCTTGTAGTAATCCATCACACCTGTATTGATGCGGTGCAGCAGCAAACCTCCTGCTGCTCGTGTCTGCAGAGGAGGAGGAGGAGGAGGTGGAAGAGGAAAAGGACGCACTAAGGAGAGATGCAGTGATGCAAGCAGCTCAAAACTGAGATGCTACAGGCAGAGTCTTAAACATCAGCCAACTCCCTGTTCACTCTCACGAACACACACATACACACACACACACACACACACACACACACACACACACACACACACACACACACACACTTCCCAAGAGAGGCGATGGCAGGTCCTGGGAGTGCAACCAACAACCTCCTGGTCACAGACCGCTGATCTCTGGGCAGCTGCTGTCCCACATGATCACATCCAAACTGAGGAAGAAAGGACACCCCAGCCTCCCGGGGATGCAGAGGAAGGTCGTGGGGCTGCGCAGATTTATATCTCACTCAAAGTTCTCCCCAAAAGCTCCCAACAACCACAATCATCGGGATAATAAAAGCATGCCTGAACTGCTCAAATCAAACAGGACTGAACCTTCAGATCGGCTCCACCACTGTGTGTGTGTGTGTGTGTGTGTGTGTGTGTTGTGTGTGTGTGTAAATTAGACAATAATCCATCCATAGACCTCCTCTCAGATTACATTTTTGGAGTGGACACATGATTTCCTGCAATGCTTGCCTGAACCGTGTCCTCTGTTCAAGTCTGAGCAGGTCAAATATGTAAAGTCATAAAGGTGTTTGGCATCTCTCCTCACATGCTGTGATCTAAAAACTGCTACATAAACACAGGAACATCATCTCACCTGATACAGTTGAGACATTCAGTGTCATGTGTGAAGACCAGAGGAGTCAAAAGGCTTCACATTCAGGTACTCAGGTAGTGGTAGAGATAGTATTATAATTGGTGGTAGTATAGGTTTAAAAAACACTTCTGTATTACTTCAGTAACAAAAAATCTTGAGTTATCTTGTTTTTTCCCCCCGTTGAGAGTGTTTGCTTATTTTGTCTTTTCGACAGATTTGAACTGTTCTTTAATTGATCAATTTAGTCCTGTTATCTAGCCTGTTTACCACCAGACTTCATGCCATAAATTATTTGAAACACGTTTTAAGGCTACATTGAAAGGTAAATTACTGTATGTCGCCATGTTGGATGCACAGTTATCAACAAATATGCTTCTGTGATATCAGTGATGAAAACAGACATCAACCTTCAGATATAGTTTGCACATGGCATGATGGGGGTATCCTTTTTTGTGACATTTTTAAATGGATTTTTCTATCCTTTTTTGGTGATTTTTTCAGGTGGATAGGAAAACATCATTATCATATTATGATTGAAATTGAAATCCACATAGCCATAGGTGAGTGGTGGTAGTGTAGGGGGGTAGTGTTTTTGCCTTTAATGCTGCAGACCCGTGTTTTAGAAATAAAGATGTATCATCATTGCAGCATTTACTACACATACTGTGGTTATCAGTGTGAAGGACATAAAAAATCACCTACATCTGAACTATCTACTTTTTTATAAACACTTTCTGTGGAAACTGCACTAGTATTAAGTAATGTTGAGTTCTCATTACATTGTCACAATGTTGTGATGTTGTTTCTGAGCCCTGATGATGACACATGATCACATATGGTGACAGATATAGCTTGTAATAATAATAATTAACAATAACTGACTGATAGACCTGATATAATAAGGATCATGTTTGTTATAGATATGATTCTATTTTACATAATGAGACACAAACTCTTTCTTTCTTGAGGGTCATGTATGTGTTTCCCTCACAAGGCCACAGGACGCAGCCAAAACGCTGCCGCTCTTTATTACTTTTAAATATCTCTGACATGTTGACAGCTGTTTTTACATATGCATATAAACTTACTACTTGTCGACATGTGATATTAACAGGTGTGTGTGTGTGTGTGTGTGGATGCCAGCAGCTTGGCGAGTGTGAACCTGTGCCCTGTTTTCCTGGCTGTGGTGATCAGAGCTTTTACACGGCCGACATCCACCACCTGCCTGACTGCTGTAAACAGGACTGTGATGTTGGCAACTTCACCATCCGGGACCGGAGGTGATGTGGCAGTCTGGACGAGAGCGGTGGTGATTAGTCAATCCATTTATTCATATTTTTTATACATAAAGTGCATTTAAAAACAACTCGCTTGGACCAACGTACTGAAAATGTAAAAAAAATAAAACATACAGAAAAGGCACCAATAATATCAGAACAGGGCTATGGCAGCAATATATAATAATACATAAATTGAATCAATTAAAACCTAGGAGATTAAAATATAATGTCAGGGGGATACAAAGATTTTTGCACAAAGAGATATGTCTTTAACCTAGTTTTGAGCCAACAGAAAGCGTCCAATCTAGTTACAATAATCATCAACTATTGAATTTTGATAATCAATATTTGAGTCATTTATAACAAGAAACTCAACTGAGGCTTTTTGGAGAAGCACCAATGTGCAACAATGTTTCATTCATTTGCAAAAGTGAATCAAACAGACATTCCATAAACATGAAATGTCATGTTTATATTTTACATTTTTTAAAATTCATTTCATGTGAACAGTGTCAGCTAGAGCTAATCGATCAATTGACACCTATTATGTTAATCGCTTACTACTTTGATATTAAAAGTGTTGCTTCATCAGGACAGGATGATAGAAATAGATTTACATGAATGCAACATAAGCAAATAATCAAAAACTATGCCAAAATTTGAGTCTAATACAAAGTCAAATACCACTAAATTCTGATTGGTGCATGTTGTTTGATCACCTTTTTTCAAGAAGAAGACTTATACAGAGATGTAAAAAAAATTTTGATAATCGTTTAATCATTTTGAGTCATCTCTAAGAAAAGAATGGTTCCAGCTTCTCTTCTCTGATTATTTCCTGGCTTCTTTAGTCTAGTAAGAACCATTCGCACTTTCAGGGCTGCAGCGATTAGTTGATTAATTAATTTGTTGCCAATTATTACATTAGACACCAACTATTTTATAATTAATTGACTGATTCGTATCATTAAGAATAAAATATTCAAATTCTCTGGTTTCAGCTTCTCTTCTTTTTTCTGGCTTCTATAGTAGTAAACTAATGATCTTTGGGTTGTGGGCTAGAAGTCTGGACAAAAAAAAAATTGGTTAAATCTACAGCTTTGAGAAACAGTGATTGACATTTTACACATTTTTTTTATGAACCAAACAACTAATTTCTGATTAATCTTTTCTATGATCAATAGATTATATGACTATTAGAATTGTTGCAGCTCATGTCTGGATTGTGGTTATTACACCAGATTACAACAAAGAAATGTCCAAAATGTGGAAAATTGATTTAAATTACAACAATTTAAACTATTAGTATTTTATATAAGTCAAAAAATCAAAAAAGGCTGAAACGTTTGTAAGGATGTTTTTAATAGTGTCCGATCATCAGACTTCTGAAAGTGCGTGCCCATTCACATCCATTCATTGGTTAATAACTGAGACAAGCACATGCATCAGCTGCTTTTCATTTGTTCTTCAGGGGAAGAGGCGAAAAAAGGAGGAAAAGGACGAGTGGAAGCCTTAACAAACTAACGCAATTAACGTCGCCGACAAAACAGTGGTGGCACGAGAGCCTGCGTCACGCCATCTGCACTTCAGAGGCAAGGTCACGCCATCCCCACTTAACCATTTAAAGTCTGATCATGATCTATTTTACTGTGAAAAGCCTAGTGACTAGAAGAATGAGGGACCCCACGGTGCATTCAAGTGCACCTCATAAACTCTATGAATGGTCACAGAGGCTGTTGTACAGAACAGAGAGGTTTCTATTTTTTTTACACCATACATACATACAAATATAGTTTGTCTACAGGACATGTGAGACAAATGCACACAAGCCCACTGTTCAGCTTTCTAGTAAACCTTTTTTTCATCTCTAAACACATCGTTTTCCACGCTGTTGTTTTTTTGTATTTTTTTTTTTTTTACTTTCTGACCCAGAAAACTGGCAATGTACAACAACAAGCAGCTAGAGAACAGTCGATATCACATAAAAGAAGGAGCGAGGCTGAACGACGTTAAAAAATCGAAACACAATCAAAAAGGGGAAAATCACCTGAGAACAATAACCACAGCGAGACCTGAAGAAAGTCTCAGAGAAATACAAACTACACTCAGAGAAATAAAGCTCTGGTTATAATAGAGTTTCCCTGCTGGGAGAGGGAAGAGAGAGAGAGAGAGAGAGAGAGAGAGAGAGAGAGAGAGAGAGAGTGTGTTAAGCTGAGAGGGAAGAAGGAGAGTTGAGTAAAGAAAATACATGACAATTGAGCGAAAGTAGCAAAGAAGGAAAAATGAAGAAAAAAAAAACACTGACGGGCCACTGAATAATCACAGCCATCGGACATCAAGCAAAATCCTTTTTACTTCCATTACTCTGAGTACGGTGATGGGTGTGTGTGTGTGTGTGTGTGTGATTATATGCCCCCATTTCTGAAACCCACATCCATGTGAGCGGCTGCAGACTATAAGCAGAGAACAGGTCGACTGTCTGATGAAGTATTCGTCCGTCTTTCAAACAGCATCAGACTGCAGGCAAACATTTAGTCAAGGAAATTAAACTTTTATGTCAACACTGTATATAAAGTCTGGAAAGAGTCTTTAAAGAACAAAATATAAATCCTCATCTCAAATGTCAAATCCCCTCAACTTCACAGATCCTGAAAGATATTCAGATAATCAGATTAATTGATGATCCATATTGTCATTAGTTGCAGTCGGTGTGTGGACAGTCTAGAAGTAAGACTGAAATGAAGAAATCTATCCAAAATGTAGAAAACTTGTTCATAGATGTTTTTCATGGATGCTATTTTGATAATCAATTAACAGATTTGAGTGATTTTTAAGAATAAATGCTTCTCAAATCTGAGTATTTTCTGGTTTCTTTGCTTTCTTTGCTCTTGATAGTAAACTGCTAAAAGTTTGAGTTGTGGACTGTTGGTCTGGACAAAAAAGGACATTTGACGTTGAACAATGACCTTTTTTCACATCTCAATGAACCAAACATTGTTTTTTTTTTCTCTTGGGTCTGCTGGAGCCAATCCCAGCACATTACAGGTGGAAGGAAGGATACACCCCAGATAGTTCACAAATCTATCATGCACGTTTCTGGACTATGGGAGGAAGATGGAGACGCTGAGAGAACATGAAACTGCACACAGAAAAACGCCAGAACAAGGACTTAAACCTGGGACCTTCTTGCCATCACGAAGCAGTGCTACCCACTGTACCACCATGTTGCCCGTGAACAACCAATCAACATAAATTTCAATAATCTATATCAGAGCCCTGAATCACGATCCTGTATTTCTTCTTGTCTCCTTTTCAGAAGCCACAGGTCAACACTGTTAATGAGGCTGGCGCTTGAAACTGAAATCAGAATCAACAGTCAGGCAGCTGATGAGCCAACATCCTCACGTCTCAGTATTGATTGTTTGGCCTATTTGACATCAGGAACAGAGGGGGCATCCAAGTCCCCAGGTCTCCTCACTTTCTCTGAGTGTTTGGTCAAAAAAAAGCGGCAACAGGCTGACAGGAGGATTAACACAGAGTCATGACCAGTTACCACACACACACACACATGCACCACTAACTTCACAAACCAAGTGGAATGAGCTGACTCTGCAATTTCTACTGCTAAGGTTTGGTCTGAGCATGCCAATGGCTGCCCTCAGGGACCCTCTACCCATACACACACACACTAACACACACAAAAAACACACACACAGCCATCTTCAGTGTATATCAGTAGTGAGGTGAACACAGCAATCAATGCACTTTTTCGTTGTTTTGTTTTTTTTTGTCATGTTTTTGTCATGAAGTGAAAGGCAGAGTTTATATGTCAGTTCACAGCTGAATCACCTTTCACGCTGAGGCTCATCAAACGCTCCCCTAATGAGTTATTGATCCCTAAAAAACGCCACCGCGCTCCGCTTTGAACGCTGCGTTCCCCCCATTTCCTGCCACTCGACCTTCCTGCTCAACACCACCTTCTATCAAAAGGCGGGAAGGGATCGGAGCCGTCGTGGAGGAGAGCGGCTGATTGGTGCGGACCTTCCAGTGCCTAACCAGAAACTGATTGAGAGGTCGGCTCTGACGAGCTGGAAGAAAAAGAGGCAGAGTCACAAACCATTAGGTCGGCAGTGTATCACCAGGCCGACCCACGTCAGGCCGCGGAGTCCATTTGTTAAAGTTGTTGGCCACTCCGCTCTCAGATTAAAGAATGACCGGGACCTGTCGCTGAGATCCCTCCTCACCGGCCCCTTTTATTTTCTCTCCGTGCATCTCAATGAGCGGGCGATGAGAGCCTCGGAGAGACTCGCTCCACCGAGACGCAGCTGCGTCTCCTGGACGTTTCCATTTCACAGTCCTCCCGCCGTAATTTCAGAGTAGAGCACACCACTGAGCAGCCGAGCTTATTACAGGAATGCGTTTTCTCAATAATAGGAAGGGCCGAGGGATTTTTTTCCCTCTGCCGCGGGGAACACAAAATATGCATCTTGAGGTTTGGCGAGACCTCCGTGGCTCAAACTACTGTTTCTAAAACAGACCAGGCCTTGAAAAGCTGATTCTGGATTGTGAAGTCTGGACCGCAGCAGTGGCCCCTACAGGCTGCACTGTTCAAACAGTTTATTTGTTATATTTAACAATTATTTAACTAGAGGAAGGTTCTGGCCACAGCGCAATCAACAGCGGGAGACATTAAAAACCACCAGGGATTCCCGGCTCAACCAGAACACACTGTATATACAACTTAAAACACACCGTTAATCATCTTCTTATGTGTTTCATGTCCTTAACATCAACACAACTATCCGATTGCACAAAAAATAACAAAATAATCTCAGCTCAAACTCCAATTTTAAGCTTTAAGAAGTTGGAATCTGAGAATTTGGAAAAATGACTCTAAACTAGGGCTGCAACCCCCTTCTGAGTTTGACCCTAAACCAAATCTTAAACCTCAAGCAGCCCTTTGAGTAGCAACTAATGACTATTTTGATGGTCGATTAATGTATTGATTATTGAAAAAATTATTCAATTGGTTTAGTTAATAATTTTTTTGTCCAGACTAACAGACCACAACAAAAGGTCTTCAGTTTACTATCATAGAAAACTAAAGAAATAAAAAACATAATCAGATTAGTGAAGATGGAACCAGAGAATTTCCCTTTAATAATGGGTCAATGAGTTTGACTTTCTATGAGCAAAAATATATTTTAATAAAATTTGCCTTTGATTTAATTTAGTCTTTCTAACTTTTGTTGTACTTGCGTAGTTTTGGAGTTAGTTTATAGGTTTAGGACAGTGGTTCTTAACCTTGTTGGAGGCGCTGAACCCCACCAGTTTCATATGCTCATCCCCCGCACCCTAACCCTAACCCTAACCCTAACGCTTTCAATGACTGTGCCCACTAACTGCAGACTAGAGTGAGGGGTGGACCTCTGCGGCGGAGGCTCCACCGAACCCTTGAGACGGACTCACCAAACCCCTAGGGTTGGATCAAACCCAGGTTTAGAACCACTGGTTAGGTACAATGGGAACAGAGCTACACACTCTTTGGACAAAGATTAAATATCAGCAACATAGAGCTGCAAGGATTAGGTAATTAATCAATTAATCAAATAGTTGCCAATCATTAAATTCATTGCCAACTGTTTTGATTATCGATTAATGGATTTGAGTAATTTTTTAGAAGAACATTTCCAAATTCTCTCCTTCCAGCTTCTCTTCTCTGATTTATTTATGGTGTCTTCAGTCTTCTATAATAGTAAACTGATATTCTTTAGGTTGTGGACTGTTTGTGTGGAACAAAAAATACATTTTAGGTCAAATCTTCAACTCTGGGAGACACTGATTAACATTTAACACTATTTTACGAACCGATCTAATAATCAATAGCGTAATCAACTGTCAAACTAGTCATTAGTTGCAGTTCTACTCTCAAACCTCAGTAATAAGACGACACTCTGGAACAACAAGGATAGTTTCCATCTGTATCTGCGAGGGTCCCTCTGCTCTACATTTACTCATCTGAACATGTCTGCATGCATAAATGATTCCTGTCTGCACAGCCTGAACCACTATCTGTAACAGTATGTAGAATAAACAGAGCTGCAGTCTGTTGTGTTCTGAAGCCCAGCGACTCTCTGCAGCCACCAGAACCAGTGTTTCTGTTGCTGCTTGATACCGAAAACATCATTTTGCATATTTCTTCCCCCCCTGTCGTCGCAGCGGCAAAGGGTTTTTTCCCCTCTGATTGACACCTCTGGCCTGCAGCTCTCAGCGCGGCTGGCTGACACACCAACTCTAACACGCCACACGTGGGATCAATACCCATCTGCTCTGCTCTGGCAGCGGCGAATGCCAAGCATGGCGGGCGCGTTAGGGGCACGGGGGACATGCGCAGCGAGACGCCTCTCTCTGACTAGGTGGGCAACATTAACGGGACTTTAATGAGCTGAACGGCGGTAATAGGATTTTGGAGATGAAAGGAAAGAATGGAACAAATCAAGCAACTTCCACACCCTTCTCTGTGCCAAGAAATGATGTGATGTGGAAAAAATAAGGAGGGTAAGTGATGTGAAATGTAATAAGGGGTTAAATCGGAAAATCTAATTTACATCAACGCACGGCGGGCACTTCTCCTCACACTCATACTCGCATTCCTGACTGTTCATGAGCGGTAGCTGGATTTTCAGCCCAATTAGAAACACCTCCGCCCCCTTGTTGTGTGCACATGCATGTTATTGAGCCCCAGACCCGCTGCACACATCCCAGCACACGCTGGGAGCCTGCACCCCCACCCCCAGGAAAAGGAGAACAACAACAGAGAAGCTTCCAGTCTCCAAACAACAAAAAACAAGGATTCTCCAATTATATGAGCACGGGTGTTCACCAGTAATGACTTGTGTCAGCAGTCACTGCCATTCTGTTGGGGGGGAGGGGACATTTAATTGATGTTTTCTGCACACATTGGCAATAACTTCATCTCTCTCGCGCTTTTTTTCCCAAGCATGTGGATGTAAAAACGGGCTCCTGCCAGCGAGTCAGCTTAACCTGACATAGTAAATGAACAGCGGTGGACATGATTTAACATGACAAAGAGCTTACTGTGAATTATTCTGCCGGCTGATTAGACAGCTGCCACGGGAAAAAGGGGCTCCTTCTGAAGGCCGATTCAGTAATTAATCTGAACCCGGTGGATGCAGAGTTTTGGCCGGTGGTCAGGTGAGGAAAGGTGCAGGATTACAATTGTGGCTGCGGATTTTGCTCAGGACAGCCAAAAAGAAAAGAAAAAAAGCACAAGGAATGCCAGCAAACATTCTGAGGAAGCAATGGAGTCGGGACTCAGTGCGGGACAGGAGCACAATTGTGCATGAATAACTGTGCCGCTAATTAACAGAGTATGATGTTGAACTGCCTCTGAAATAGTGTTTCTTATGACATAATTATTTAAACCTATTACACTCATTTCCAGCTACTCCATATTTTTATTCTGGGACTCTGCTAGAGTAGCTTTGCATGTTTCACAGCTAAAAAAAAAAATCTTAATTGGTCTTAAAGTGGTCCTTTATGCAGCTGCTCAGTTCAGCCTCTGTCTGAAACAGGCTCCTCCCCCCACCTGCAAATACATTAGAAATCACCAGCTGCCCATGTTCTGTAATCTGCTTGTTGTGTAACATAACAGAGAAAGGTTCCCTGTTGAAAAATGTCAAGAAACAAGAAAGTTGGTAAAATGCTCCTCTGCTCTGTGTATTATCTCCCTGCAGCGCCTGCAGCAGATGATCATATAAAGAAATCTGTCACCGGCTGGCGTCAGCTTGTCTCAAAGTAGAAATAAACATCAGTAACTTACAGAGCTGCTGAAGCCTGGGCTGCTGCTCAGAGATTATTTTCACATATGTTTACCTTTTTATTTCAGTCCTTGGCCACGTTTATATGAATCAGAGCAGCAATGATTGATCGATCAGCTGCCAACTATCACATTAATCACCAACTATTTTAATAATCAAATAATAAGAAGAAACTGTTCTCTGGTTGCAGTTTCTCCAATGTTTTTTTTCCTGGTTTCTTTATTCTTCTGTAATAGTAAACTGCTAATCTTTTGGTTGTGGACTGTTGGTCTGAACATAAAATTGAGATTTTAGGTTGAATCTTCAGCTTTGGAAAATAGTGATCAACATTTTACACCATTTAATAAACCAAAAACACATCAAATTATAGATTGATTATAGTTGCAACCTTACTTTTTACACTATTTGTCTTTCTCTCAAACACACAGTTTGGGAAAAAAACTGACAAATTAGAGATTATTGTTATTATTATTATTATTATTATTAGTAGTAGTAGTAGTAGTAGTAGTAGTAGTAGTAAACAATAATCAATAGATTATTATTAATAATTACTAATAATAATTAATATAATTTGTAAATACTTATTAGTTGCAGCTCTAATATGAACATTATGTACATATTAAAGAAAAGGGAGGAAATGTATAATAGTTTCCCCTTAAATCAGCTCTCAGGCAGATAATTGGCTCCTAAACCACACATGGAAGATCACACCTGACAGTGTGAAATATCTGTGAGGCTCATCAGTGACTGAGCGTGTTCGAAGGTACACGGACGTGTTTGACACTCACGCTGTCATGTGATCACACTTACTGTCAGGAAACAGCTGATGCCCGAGCAAACAGGTGGAAGTGAAAATGAAGCGAAAGAAAAAGCAAGCCACATCAAAAGCCTTGTTAGTGCTAACATGGAGCAGCCATTAGAATTTAACCTGTGCTTCACTATAGGACCTGCTGGGACCAGGTTAGACCTGCTAAGACCAGTTCAGACCTCTGGGACCAGGTTAGACCTGCTGGCATCTGGTGAGACCATATCAGACCTGCTGAAACCAGGTCTAGTAAATTGATGATCTATTGGTTGTGGGCTGGGCTAAAAAAAAGACATTTTAGGTTGAATTGTCAACTTCATGAGCAGTGATTGACATTTTACACCATTTTATAAACCAAACAACTAAAGTATTAATTGTTTCAATCATCTTTAGATTAATGTTGCTGCTGTACTGCCTAGGCCAGCTACTACCTGAGACAGTACAGACGTTGGAGGCTGCTGACTAAATTAATTCATAGCAAAGCAAACATGGCTCTATAAATACCAGTCTGTCAGCACTTCAGGCTGTGTGATGCTAAAAAGAGTCATAACAGTAGTAACTTAAGTCTCCAGACTTCATACAAAAGCTGCAACACAATGTCGATCAAAACATGGCCTTTCAGAAAGCTGCTTCAGTGTATTACAAAGCTGGTTTATTTATTTTGATATTGCTTAAGGTTTCTAATGCAACTTTTATTTTAAAAAAAGTTCAAAGTAACAAATAGAGTTTGAGCTTCCACTAACGATTAATCTGTTGTTGGTTACTTTCCCAATAAATAATTTAGTTGTTTGGACCAATATATATTCAGTGTACAGTCACAGACGAAGCCAGGATATTTTTACATTTACAGGTACCTTTTGTAGTTTTTTGGCAGCATCTAGATTTGATTTCAGCTGACAGATCAACCCAAGTGTGTAGGAAACGCTACAGTGGCCATGAAAAACACGAAGAACATAGAAGGTTGTCTGCAACATTATAAAGCTGCAACAAATGGTTGATTAATTGATGAGTTTCCAATTCTTACATAAACAGCAACTATTTAAAACATCTATTAACTGATTTGAGTTATTATTAAAAGGAAAATATCCAAATTATCAGGTTCCAGCTTCTCTTATTATATATCTCTTATTATTATTTTCTTCTTCTATTTTCTTTAGTCTTCTATAATAGTAAACTGATGATCTTTGGTTTGTGGACTGTTGGTCTGGACAATAAAAGACATTTTAAGTTGAATCTTCAGCTTTGGGCAACAGCGATTGTCATTTTACACTATTTGATGAACCAACTAATTAATTAAATGTCTTAATATGCAATAGATTGATTGCCTGGCTGATGATTATTTTAATAGTTGATTCATCTATCAATTATTGAAATGTCTAATTGATTAGGTGCTTGGTTCATAAAATGCTGAAAATGTTGATCAATGTTTCCCAGAGCTAAATATTTAACCTAAAATATATTATTATGGTTAAGGTTCGGTTAGGGTTATTATAGACAACTAAAAAACAGAAAATAATCTGATTTGAGAAGCTGTGAACAGAGAACATTTTCTTGCTTAAAAAAGATTAAAATCATTCAATAGATTATCAAAAAGTTGGTAAAATGATGTAAAAGTTGCCAACTGATTGATAATTCGATAATTCAACAAATTGTTCTGGCTCTACTCCAAACTCCAAACAAAAATAGTGGATTCATTTAATATTTGTACTGTGTGTGTGTGTGTGTGTGTGTGTGTGTGTGTGTGTGTGTGTGTGTGTGTGTGTGTGTGTGTGTGTGTGTGTGTGTGTGTGTTACAGTCCTGTAATGTGAGACCACACCAGTGTGTTTGTGTGTTGTTTGTGAGACAGCAGCTTGTGCAGACCACAGACGCTATAATCACACAGCATTTGGACTGCTGTAGGACTATATTTCCTCACTGAGGATATTTTACCGACAGTTTCCTTTTTTTGAACGCCTGCTCCCGCCCACGAGAGTTCCAGCCCACAGAACCCATAGGACTTTCTGGATCCTAGCAAAAGACTGCTGCTGTGTGTCTCCTTTTAAACACAGAACCAGGGATCTAAATGTTTTATACATTCTGGGGTCTCATCTAATCCTCAAGTCACTTCTTAAGTGAGATAAGTGAAGTAAGTCCAACTCAAGCCTGAACTCTCAGTTGTTCACTTTGCACCATATAAGTAGTTTTCTGCAGCACAGAAGCCCCTAGAGCCTCCTGCCAGCAGAATTCAAGACAATGACCTCATGCTAATGATTCAACAATGAATACCGACATGATTTATTGATGGTAAACTGATACACCACCTTGATATTTTCTTACAAGGTCCAAATCTACATTAGTAGCTTTTCCAGATGCTGGAGTCTTTGTCCACGCTCAGACGGCTCAGGCTCTGCCACACAGATGAAAATAACAAAGACAGACAACGCTGCTGCTGCTGGACACAACCACCATCCAACAGCATTCCTGCAGGCACTGAGAACAATAGCAGGCACACATGCACGCGCACGCATGCACACACACACACACACACACACAGGCAAATTGCACAAACAGTGGGGAAGAAACGCCAGTTCATGACGGCCCCTGCTCACCCCCTCAGCCCTGGATGAAGAGGGGGGAACCAAAGAAATCTCCCAACTGTCTCTCCCTCTCTCTCTCTCTCTCTCTCTCTGTCATCCACACACATATCAGGAGGGGAGGGGGAGGGAAGGGGGTCTGCAGAGTGCTGGCATTTGGCACGAACAGACGCTCACAAAGCCCCCGGGACCCCAGAGATGAAGGAAAAGCGAGGGGGAGGGCGGCGGAGCAGGAGGGGTTGCAGCGATGCCATTTCCAAGCAGGCAGCCTGTGGAGCGAGGCGCTCAGGGAGAAGGAGAACAAAACGAACGTTGGGGAGGGCCCCCGCCTCCCTCCTTCTCCTCCTCCTCCTCCCCCCCGTGTGGAGGTCAGCGTGCTCGGCAGGGAGGTCAGCCACTGCAGCCGAGGCGGCAGCTCCTCTGCGAAATCTCATCCACATGTTCTCCGCAGCAATGCAGCCGGGATACAGATTATACAGACACAGGGGCTGCAGGGAGGTGACGCTCCCACAAACACACACACACACACACACACACACACACGCTAACGTCCATCACACGTTCAGCGGTGACACACACTGCAAATCTCAGCAATTTCCGAAGGCAGCAGGTACGTCATTAAAATTACGCGTGAACATGATTGGCTCATGTAGCAGCCCTCACATGACACGTGACATGATGCATCTACAGCAAAGAAGACCTCAGCTTAACGTCTGTTTGTGGCCACAGAAGAACCAAACCCAGTGTAACCAAACTTAGGTTGGAACCTGAAAACAGCAGGAAACTATTTAAAAGTGGAGCTGCCCCAAGTATTTGTTCATAATGTTGACAATCAAATTATAAGAAAATGTATTTTGTGTTCGATTTTTGCAGTGTGCAGATATCTGCATTCGCTTCATCAAAAACCCTTCAACTTTCTTACTTCAACAAGTGTAAACACCTGTAGAAATATGTTAACGAACAATGCAAATGCTTGAAATGTCCTGATTTTATTGCCATTTGTTGCTATAAGCCTGAGGGTGCGATTATTATTTCGTCATTATTTTATGCCCTTATTGGATTAGCCTACATGTGTTTATAAGCTGACAAGTTTTCACATTAAAGAAAGTTGATTTTACAAAACAAGACTGTTTTAATTTAAGGATTTTTTTTCAATTTTTTTGTTGGTTTTGATGACATCATACAATATCACATAGGTATTTAAAGCTTCCTTTGAAAAAAAATCAATTTAAGATTCAAATGTGAGGGAAAAAATGATGTTGAGTACAGCCCAAATTAAAGCGCAAAAAATAGGACAAGAAATCTGACGAAAAGCCAACAACTCTACAGCTTATTAATGAATCAAGGGCCTTAATTACCTGTTAGCTAGAGATGCAAATGCTGTATTCATGCAGAGAAGGATGAACAGAAAAAGCTTCTGTTATTCCGGGTTTGGGAGTAATTCACATTATCCCTGTTCACTCCATAAAGAGCCTAATTAGCCTGTAGCTGCACCTGCCCACTGTTGGTCAGAACTTCTCCTAAAACCACTACATCATTCATATCTTCTTTTTTTACAGTGGTGTATTTATTCACATATATTAATTTTCCTGCAGTTCAGTGTCTCTACTCTGGCTTTGCAGATGGAAAATGTCTATTCTGATGTCCGTTAGATTCACCAGCTACAGATACACTCACTACAGGTATATTTATGAAGCTGGTGTAATATAGAGGGATGGGCTGCAAAAAACATGTGAAAGAGAAGAAGGTGAAGGGATAAGAGGCGATGAAGAGGTGGAGGAGGAGGGATGGAGGAGGAGGCACAGCAAGTGAATGGACAGCTGTGTAGTTCTTTGGCTGCATGCCTGCTGAAAGGTGAGAGGAGGAAGTATGCACACCCACACACACACACACAGTAGCAAATCTGTGTGCACCAGTGTGTGTGTGTTTGTGTGTGTGCATATGCACGCGTGTGGTGTGGTAAACAGGTAGATGCAATCTCATCTGAAACAGCGCTCTCCTGCATCTTGATGGCTTTTGCAGAAACCTCACAATAAAAAAATGACTCCACCCTGGCAGAGGAGCCCCTCGATGACTAGTAGTAACCTTCATGATGCAGCCTCCCTTTTTACACACACACACACACACACACACACACACACACACACACACACACACAGGAGTGTAAGCGCACGCACAGGCACAGACGCACACACTTGTTTCCACTGAAGGCCCGTGGGACATTTCAGACCAGCCCCAGTTGTTGCTTCCATCTGTCTGTCTGCAGCAACACACACACTCTCTCTCACACACACTTACACACACACACACACACTCGTGCATCTCTTACTCCAGCATGTCTGCGCTGCCATCATCACATTCCCCCTGCAGGACTCCCTCTCTGTGACAAAGAAAGACTCAAGTGCTGCCAGGCTTTCAGCTGATGAAACGCTTCACTAATTATAATTCCCTTTATTTTGCAGCGAGTTTCCAGCTGTGACAGCGGCGGAAAAAAACGCAGGCGGCCCCTGTGCGCTACTCTGTTATGGCGCTAATTAACATAACCTCGCAGGATCGGCCCTGGCGCTGCCGCTGCGGCTGCGAGGATTCTTCTCTGTCATTGTCAGAAGCAGATACTGAAGTTCTCATCTGACGCCCGATAACCGGAGATGCACCTGCGATCTGCGGGGAAAACCTGGCGCGAGGTAAACGTTTCTATAGATGCGCATCTGACACCCGACGATAACACATAGTGCGGGAATGAGGGGAAAGCGGTGACAGCGGGCGCCGCGAGGAGGTCGGACGGCTGCTGCTGCGGGTCCGGGCTCAGTTGTCCCATGTAGCTGAGGCTGGAGCCGCACGGCTCATCAACTGTCCCCTCCACACACACACAAACACACACACACACACAGGCAAACGCACGCACAAACACACACTGTTTGCTGCACAGCTGCAAACATCAGTATCAGATACCAGAAGTGTCGTTCGTATACTGGATGAGGTCACACACATCAGATCTTAAAAAAAATCATTAAACGCATCGCCGGCTTGTGAAAACCTCTTCCCGCATTCCCACCGCACGCTTCCCCGCAAGCCTCTAACTTTGTCCCCCCCCCCACCCTCCCGCATCAAGCTGGGACCGACTGCGGCGACGCACGCGAGACTCACCCGGCACATGCTGCAGAATCTCCCGGTGAAGAAGTGTGTTCTACTCCGCGGTAGCATCAGAGTAGCATCCACGCACACACACCCGCACACACACACACCCGCACACACACACCGCCGCTCAGAGATCACACACCGCTCTGCTGAGGATCCGAGACTCTGTGTCTGTCCGTGCGCGCTCTGCTGCTGGAGGAGCGCGCGCTCACGGCGGGCGGCGGGTCACGCGCAGCGCTGCGCGCGCACAGCGCAGCCTGCTGGAGGCTCCGCGGATCTGTTAAGTAGCTGCTTTAATTAAATCAAATATTCATGTCGTTCACAACCACATATACATGTGAGGGGGGAAGGGAGCGGCTGGCGGCGCCAAGTTAAACTCCGCAGTCTTTTCAATCCTTTAGTTCACATCCCTGGTCACATATAGTGTTCACCTAATTAAATATGTTTGAATAAACATTTGCAAAAAATAGTTTTTTTTTCTTTTACATCTAAATCAGGTCAAAATTAAATTGCATTGCATTTGCATTGCAGGTCCAACCAATAGTATCATTACATTCACCTGTCAATCACAGTCCCTATGTGACCATGGATCTATAATATTGACCGGAGGCCAAATCTGTTCATTCCAGCAAAATTGAACAAATAACACTGTTGGTGCCACACATCTGATCCTTAGAGCAACAACTTTACTTTGTTTAAGGAAATTCAGCTTATATATATATATATATATATGAAAGTGTTTGTATGTGTTTCATGTATTGTGTGTTACAGTGTTTATTTGTGTCTGTTGATTTGACTAAACCCTAAAATGCTTATTTAAAAAATAAGAAAGTTGGTCCTGGATGTAGTGACCTTGCGGAGAGGCTGAAAACAAAAAAGCATTTGACAGGAAAATCATGTTACAGTGCATTTGAATCTGCACGATGTTAAAATAACTGCGACCTTGGATTTAATCAACCAGCTGCACATTACTGCTGCACGTTGCACGTACAGTACGTATCACAATAAAAGCAGGGAAAGCTGGTGCAGCACTTAGAACAGCATAGAGCATAAAAACATCACCAGACAAGGTCGAACCACACATACACATACAGTACTTTCACTTCCTTGATTTTTGGATGCAAATTATTTTTAATCATTGATAGAATCTGATAGTAAAATGGAGGCTTCTACTGCATGACTACTACATGACTGTGTAACAAGGAAAAATATCCGGCTTTATTTGAACAGCTTAGTACTCTGTCATTTGTGTGGCACTGAAGCTATGTGGATATTTAATTACAGTTCAATATTATAGAGGACTGGAAGAAATAAAAAGATGCCCTCTGGAGTGTTTCTTTCAGTCCATGAATGTTCCTGAGAGATGTAACAGAATAATCCCTGCCAATGAGCAGAACGGTTCCTGTATCTCACAAAGCTTCATTTACTGCCGCTGAACTGAAAAATACAGCGGAGGCCAAATAGGTGTATGAGCAGCTGCCAAACTCCTCTGACAGTAATAATCCCTTCATGTCTCTGCTTGTTATGTTTACAGGAAACCTCCTTAGAACAGCTGAAGTGGGCATTTTTCTCCTGTGACAGGTTGAGCTGTTCTCTGTATGTGAACAGAACTCGGAGCCCATGAGCTGGTGTTTATACCTGCGAATGATAGAAGAGGAAAAAAAACTGTGTGCATGAAACTGTTTTCTGGTTAAGCTCAGCCCTTCTCGGTTACACCCTAATGGTTATTGACTGAAACAGGATACTTAACCTCAGATATATCTAAATAAATAATAGACTCTCAATTACATTTAATTACGACAAACTATTGACTGATCAACGTATAGACCCTTGGCTGTATTTATTATCATGGAAACCTCACGCTGTTGTAACCATGGGAAAAACCTGCAGGCCACAAAAAACATTAGAATGACTCAAAAAGAAATCAGATGTTTCCTGTTCTTGGCTGCTGTTGAGTAAATATCAGTATAATCACTAAAGTGGGTATTGAATCTGAAAATTTCAATCAAGTCATTCAACACACAGAATAAAGCTGAGTGGAGGTGACCGATTTAAAGATCCTTCCCAGACATGTTATAAGATATTTTAAAATATTCTCTTTTGACTAATAAACATATAAAACAAATGCTATGCATTTCAGAAATGTTGAAATGATAGAAAAGAGATGTTATCTACTGTATTTAATTTGGGTGACCAGATTCATAACTGACACTCACAATACAGCAGAGTTTAGTTCAGTACAGTAAAGTAGTAGAGAAGGAAACAGTATAGTACAGTATACGGTAGTACAGTTCAGTTTAGTACAATGCAATGTAGTACTGAATAAAGTACAGTTCAGTATAGTACAGTACAATGTAGTACAGGATAGCTGTATCACAGTAGAACATACTGGAATATAGTGCAGTACAATATAGTACAGTATGGTACAGTGTAGCACAGTGCAGTACATTAAAGTAGGGTGTAGTACAGTTTAGGACGTACACCTCACTATAGTACAGTTTACTAAGGTTGAGTATAGTCCAGTTTACTATAACACAGTACAATATAGGATAGTACAGTACAATATAGTACAGCATAGTTCAGTTCAGTATAGCACAGTACAGTATAGTACAGTATAGTTCCGTTCAGTATAGCTTAGTACAGTATGGTACAGTTAAATATAGTACAGTAGAGTGTAGTTCAGTTCAGTACAGTACACTTCAATATAGTACAGTTTACTATGATCAAGCACAGTATGGAACAGAAGTATACTACCATATAATACAGTATAGAACAAAAGTATAGTACAGTATAAAACAGATATATAGTACAGTATAGTACAGTTAAGTATAAAACAGATATATAGTACAGTATAGAACATATATAGTACAGTACAGTACAGTTAAGCATAGAACAGAAGTATAGTACAGTATAGTACCATACAGTATAGAACAGTTCAGGTTAGTGCAGAACAAACTCAAACATTATTCTGCTGAGTGACGTTCACATATTAAACTAAATGAATAAGAACACAAAACAAGGATACCCTCATAATTCATTATTATTTATTTTATAATGTGGATGTAATTTACATACAAATTTACTAATGTACACACTCACCAGCACCTATTTTCCTTTCTGAACATTTACAACATATATGTATCCAGGTATGAGAGCATATTGCAATTAGACATTTTGATTCTTAACCAACACATATACAACAACATCAGGAAAGTGTATGATTGGTCCAGAAAAAATGTCTAGCGTGACAACAAGCCCAGACATCCAGCCACAGTCATAAAGAACTATATTCAGCAGCAAAAGGAACAAGGCGTCCTGCGACAGATGGTCTGGTCCCCACAGAGCCCCGGAGCCATCGTGGAGTCAATCTGGGATTAAATGAAGAGACATAAACAGCTGACATGCCTACATCCTCAACCAACTCTCACTGAAGATCTGTGCAGACTTCACATGAAGAAGAAGGAAAAACAACTGCAGAGTGTAAAAAACAAACAAACAATTAGCAACTATATGGTTTATAGGTTTTGACCACCCTAGGATTAATCTGTGAACTGTAAGAAGGGTTTGGATCTTGTATCTCCTTTATGTATATCCTCTAGATATTGCAGGAAACTATCCTTACAGGTATATATTTTAATGTTGAGTTATTTCTCAGCAGTTGGTTTAGCATTGTGGGTTCATGAATCAAACTGTGAGTGAATCTGAATAATAGGTAGGTGTACAAAAAAACAAAATAAAAAAAGATTCAAACCGGTAGAACTGGCTAATTTCAATTATACTCAATGAAAATCAAAGAATGGGCAGGATTAACTGTGAACATCCGTAGCCAATTCCATGCAAATCTGTCCAGTAGTTAATGAAATATTGTCTGAGTTGGATGGATGAGAATATTAACGGCCTGATGGAATCCTCAGTCCTCATAAAGTGTCCTGTTATCCAGCAGCTCCTGCAATTCAGTTAAGAGATTGAGCCTTTCATCTTCCTCTCCATGCCCTTAACAACACAGGCGCAACATATACCGGTACTCTGTTATTTGTTTTTATGACCATTATCCACACCAACCTTTTCCAATAAGGATTTACACACAGCTCAGTCAGTGATCTCAATCTTTAAATAGAGCTGCTGGATAACAACGGGGCGAAATGAAGTGACCTTTGAATCATAGTTTTGTCTCCGCTATCATTATTTTCAGGAAATGGTGCAGAAAGCCTCGCGTTTCCTTGTCATGTTTGACATAGCTGGTTGTGTGATCGCTGAAGCCACAGCAACTGAGAAAAGTGCTTGAAAAATTACAGGCTTCACTCTTCTTTCTCTCTTCTCTATACACTGACACCTCTCTCTTCCTCTTTTAATATTATTTGAATATCCTTTATTGGCATGATACCAGATAACAATATTTGAACTATATATATATATATATATATATATATATATATATATATATATATATATATATATATATATATATATATAGATTATATAGATTAAGATATTGATTTTATCTCTGTGACATTTAAGGCGGAAATGCCTTACTGTCTCACCTTTTTGTGTGTTAGACTGTGGTCACTCAATCTGTATTTGGTCAGGATTTACTCCTGTTTTGTACCTCTGATAGTAAAGAGACACTCTGCCAATTTATAGTCAGGATTATGGCCAGATAGCAATTAAATTTGTGTGTTTGCATCTTACAAAATAGAACCCAAAGAGTCTAGAAGAGCCGCAAAATTAAATTATTATATCCACAATCCGAGTCAGCCAAGGGCTACCCAGAAGTCTTCGGTGCTTTATGCATTAAAAAAATGCAGTCTTTTCTGAAACACAGAGATTTACCTACTGGTGATAAACTGAATGAACACTGGGTGAACTCCTATATGCATCAGATATTGATTTATACTTAAAAATTTCACACTTCAGCTTAAAGCACTTTTAATTAATGTTGTTGAGGATTTAATTGTGCTGTAAATGATTTTATAGATGAAGAAATCACTTACAATCATAGCGATCCCCAAAGCCTATGATTTAGTGGATGTGTGAAAAAGGATGAATGGCGATGGTAAACTATATTACTTGGGCACACACCAGAGGGAACTTAATATCTTATTATGTTAAACATAACTTTCAATCAAACAACGATGGCCTAAAATATATTGTGTATGTTGGAAATAAGACTTGAAGAAGAATTGAAAGGGTGTGGTTGAGACACTGGAAGGGAGGTTAAACAAGAAGAAATTGCTGAAGCCACAAATGTTTTTAAGAGGCAGAACACAGGTCATTAACAACCTGGAATTTTCTGCTCTGTATCACCTCAAGGGCTGAATGTAGAAGCGACTAAATATTTTAGCATAGTTTACATTTGCTACATTTGCTACATAAGACTCTATAACATAACATAAACATAAACCTCACTGTAGTCCCTGTCACTTTTTCACTGGTCACTTTTTTTCTCTTCACACTCACCCTGCACCTTAAGTGTGCATTAGCTATGTATGTATACATGTGAGTATGTGCGTGGATATGTATGTCCATATATATATATGCAAATATGTGTGTATGTGTATGTATGTAGGTATGTACGTCCATGTATGTATGTATATATGCCTTGCTTATGCATACTTTTTTTCTTACTATTTATTAGCATTTTCTTTCCATTCTGTCGATAATGCATACTGTGTATGCGGATTAACAAATTCTGCGAATTTGTACATTGTGTTGTGTGTTTTTTTATTTTTTTTAAGTTTTTTTATCTTCTTCAACTTTATTTTTCTTTTTCTTTATCTGTAACGCTGCAGTAACACACAAATTTCCCCGTTGTGGGATCAATAAAGTTTATCTATTCTATTCTATTCTATTCTATGTACAGAAAGCAGCAACATTCAGTTTATAGTCTATTCAGAGAGTTCCAAAGATGAAGAGAAGAAGAAAAGTGACAAGTGGCATCATTAGCAGTAGAGCTGAGTACAGATAATTTTTTTTGTGAAGACACACAAGAGGTCAAGAGAGTCAGAGAGGACAATTCAAACTGTTGAAGTATTTCCCTTTAGCTAAGATGTGTCTCCATTATCATTTCATCCCAGTAAACCTTTTTTCATCATTTGGGAGTACCTCAAGGCTTCATTTTGGAGCCCATAATATTAGCCCTGTGCATTTTTCCTTCAGACTTTATTAAGAAAAATACAATATTTCATACTACTATTATGCTGACTATGTCCAAGCTACTCACTTTTACAAGTGAATCCTCTTGATGTGTTTTACTAGGCCCATATTTGTGGTTTGTCTTATTATTATCTTATTGTTTGTGTTTCTTTTTTTTTTAAATGTTTTTTTGCCTTCTCTGGTCTTTGCAGAACTTAACCAGAACACAGGTTAACATGAGCTGTAAGTTAAATTTGCTTTAAAATGCATTTGGTTTGATTCTATAGAGAATTATGTTAACCCTTTCTTCTTTTAACTCGTCCTCAAAGGGTACAGTTGAAATGGAAGCTTGTTGTTTTTGTATATAAGAGTCTATTTCTTACTTTTTGTCTTCTAAATAACCCCCCTCGGTAGTTTCAGTGTTTATCCTCATTAAATAACACAATATTCAACCCACCTTGTTTGTTTCAGCACCTTGGACAGAGGTTCACTAGATTTGTGATGATTGTCGATTTCCTGCAATGAATATGACTGTACTGCTTATTACTTTTTCTCCCGATGTAACCTGACCCAAAATGAATATAATATTACTGTGTGTGTGTAAGTGTGTGTGTGTGTGTGTGTGCACGCGTCTGTGCGTGTGTGTGTTTTTGTGCTCATCAGAGCTTGGCATTACCTGCCTATGAGCTATGAGCTGAGCTAAGAATTCTATTCCAAAATGATCCTGTTATCATCCAGTTTTATTAGGAGTAAATAGGCTTTTATTGCAGTCTGAGCCTGACTGACCTCTGACCTCCTCCCCCATTACCCAATGTTATTCTATCTGTGACTGAATGTGCTCAGGTAACAGAGCTATTTAGCTTATTAAAAAATAGAAGAAAACAAACATTAGATATTATGATACAGCTCTAACTGAAACAGAAAAAGGGAATAAAAATGTCATGTGCGACAGCTAGAAAGTCAGAAAAAAACTCGAGCAATGAGTTTGTGTGTATGTATCGTGAAACAAAAGACAGAAAATAACAATAGATATATATGACAAACAATAGACATTACTAGCGGAAATGAATTAATATGATGTTTAAGTATCATGTGATGTCATGTCAAAAACATAAATAAAATAAACACAACACATCACATTCATATTCTAATATAAAATTTCTGTCCTAATAATATAAAACACACTATTAAAAAAAAGTTATGGTTTGTATGAAAATATTATATATTATATTAATATATGTTTTACAGGCTTTTTTCTTTAAAAAATAGCCAGTACTATGTTGCCCACAGCTTATTAGTTAGAAAACATAGTGATGCAGCTGTTCAGTCATGAGGAGATAAAGTTTCCCTATATCTGACAAGGACAGTGGAGGAGGTGGAGGAGGATGAAGCAGTGACACCAGAGTGTTAATGTTTTTGACCTTGGTCCAGCTACAAGATCAGGTAATAAATCTGGATGCAGTTTCCCCTTAATACGACTCAGCCAGAGAAAATGGTTGAATAATATCTGATGTGGCTCTGGAGGGTTTTTAAACCCACTGACTGAAACTACAATAAGAAAAAACTGTCAGAGCAAACATTTAGTTATCGCTTCTCAAAACATTGTAAGTAATGTTATCTAAATCAAACTGATTTTTTGTAGGAAAGCAGTTCACAGCCCATTTGCATGTTACTTAAAACAAAAATATATAGAATTCTTTATTACAAATTGCAGTATTAACAGTATCTCATTTAAAATTCACATTAACACTTATTTACCATCTTTTCATTCTGCCTTTGTCATTTGGTTTCAGTAATTTCGAGTAAAGATTATTTGTGCTGTGACAATTCAAATAATCATCAGAAAGGAGTCTAAAGATGATGTTTAATTAACTTTATTTTATTTACAAAAATAAATACAAATCAATGATTTAAATGAATGACTTCTTTGTTGTTGTTTTTTTATTAATTGTGTCCATGGAAATGATGATGAAAGAAGCTGTAAAGTTTATTTTATTATTATTTTTTTAACTAAGCCATGGGTGTTAGCTTGTAAGATTAATTTGTTTAAAAAATATATAAATTGTTAGTATAAACACATTCAAATAAAAAAATATGAATAATAATAATAAAACAAATACACCACTTGGCAGGTCAGGTAGAAACTCATTATCTAAAACCTCACCTAGGGAAATTAGAATAAAATTTTAACAATAATATTAATACAAAGAATGCAGGAGTGGTGACAACATTGATCAGAACAGAAGAGAAAAATAAAAATGTTGGATAATTCAAGAACCACTACTTGTGTTTGGGGATCTGAGGGCCAGATCCCTTCTTGTCCATGGACTTGTCCCAGGTCTGCAGTTGGGTCCTAATGTCTGCAGCATGGATGTTTTACAAGAGCTGGATATCAGACACCGTTCATTTGACTGTTAGCTGCTCGCCTGGCACATACGCTGAAAGCGTCCCTTACCAGGTTTACTTCCTCATTATGCAACCCATAGAGACTGTGAAAGAGAATCACCCCCATGATGCTCTAGGGCCTCCCATCATGCTCCAGGGCAATGTAACATGCAAATGGGAAAAAAATCACTTTTGAGTCATTTAATCCACTTTGCCAACCACATTAAGGAAAAATAACTAAAAGAATAATATAATTAAATACAAACAAAAACTTTCAGACACACAGCTGTGACATCATGTTGGGAAAAAGAGACTTTTCCAGATAAAAAGTCCATGACTTATAGATCTAGAATCCAAAAATGTGAAATTAACAGCTGTCAACAGTTTTACAGGCTTCTCTTTTACTATTGCGGTCTAAGGGAAAATATGATTTTGGCCACAGAGAGAAATAAGCTGCTGCTGAGGGGCGGAGCCACATCAGGTCTATAATACATCTGTGGTCAGAAACCTTCGAACCAAACTGAAGGACAAAACCCAGACTCCACAGAGTCAAAGTTAGTTTATGCTGCTGCACGGCTGCCTCCGCTGGGAACCCCAGCACCCGCCAACACGCACTCCCTCAGGACAGGTCACAGGCCGGCAGCGGCCTCAGCTGCTCCCTGTTCTGCTCTAATCATTATCATCGATGGCCAGGCACCTCGGCCCACACATGCAGACTCTTGCTGCCGTCCAGACGGGCTCATCATGGACATTAACTCCATAATCCCATCTGAGAGCCACGAGCAGCCTTCGGCTTCCAGAAGCACCGCTCACGTCCAGTCTAATGACATTCAGCTACTCTGCCCTGGATAAATAAAGGTTAACTGCGTTTTCACTCCCACACAGTGAATCAAATAACACTGAGGCAGGAGACGCTGTGTTCTCTGAAGGATCCTGTGTTTCCTCTTCACTGAGAACTATCAGCAGATAAAACTGTTTAAATTAAAGTGATGCATCAGCTGAGTTTGTAGCTTTTTATTGCTGTTGAACTGGGTGTTCATCCCCTGAGGGAACCCGTTGTTTCAGCAGTTACTCTACATTTGACTTGGTTTAAAGTTGTTTGGATAGTTACAGACATTCACAGTATTCCTATACAAATTATCCATTATAGAATTACAGACTCAAATTTCCAAATTTCCAGAATTTTCAAACTATATCTGAGTACATGTAACTGACCGTTTTGAATAAATAGGATGTTTCTATTGTTGCTTCCATTTTTTTGTCTATATTTCAAAAACTAACCAGAAATAAGTTGGAAAAAGTTAAATAATTCAAATGTCATTATGCCTATGTGTGGCTTTTTTATTCACTTCATCTGTAAAAAATAATAATATATCCTGCTCCTCATCTATGAAGTGCTCAAAGGTCAGGCTCCATCCTACCTTAGGGATCTCTTAGTCCCATATCGCCCCTCAAGAACATTACGCTCCCAATATGCAGGCTTATTGGAGGTTCCCAGAATTTCTAAAATTAAAACAGGAGGCAGAGCCTTCAACTTCCAGGCTCCCTGGCTGGCCTAGTCATAGTTATGCTGTGATAGGTTAGTCTGCCGGGTCCTCATGAGATGCTCTGAGCTTCTTTTTTCTTCTTTTTCTTCTTCCATATGTGATACTGATGAACCACTATTGTGCTTTTAAATCTGCTGTGTTCCAGGAGTCCTGCCCTGTGTTTTCTCATTCACAGAGCATGCTGCAGTGCAGCCACTGAGGGATCTACGGATGTTGGAGGGTCTGATGCTGTCCTGGTCCACCTGGAAGCTGTGATGGATCCTGCGCCTCATCCTCCACTTATACCAACATTCAACACATTTCTGTTTCTCTGTTTGTAATATCCAAATTTCTCTGTAATGTTCTCCACCTGCACACATCATCTAACGCAGCCTGTCCATCCTGGAAGAGGGATTCCCCCTCTGTTTCTCTTCCTGAGGGTTCTTCCATTTTTTTCCCCCGTTAAAGGGTTTTTTAGGCAGTTTTACCTTGTACGATGTGAGGGTCTAAGGACAGGGGATGTTGTGTTGCTTTTGTACAAACTGTAAAGCCCATTGGGGCAAATCTGTGATTTGTGATTCTGGGCTATACAAATAAATTGAATTCAATTGATTTGTAAGATTGATGATGAATGTAGTCATAAAGTAAAAATATTGGGTGGAACATTTCATTTTTAGGCAATTTATATTGTAACTTGATTATGTATGAAAAACTTGCTATTTGCATGATCAATTTATAGATAGAAATTTAGGAAACAGAATAGGAAAATAGCCTGGAATCAAACACATTACCACAGCCTCTTTTCTCTTTTCTATACTTCTCTTTACTACTTTTCTATACTAAAGCTTGAAATTACTCAAATCAAATTCCACACTTTTTCATACTGTGTAGGAACCCTGCATTTATGAATGAGTATTTGCTAATTCCCAACACAAAGATGATCACATAGAGAATTAACCTCATTAGCATTAACATTTCTTTTTTAACATTTTAGCATAGTGACTCTGAAACAACTTAACATTTTCAGGTCTCAAAGTGCTGTTGTTGCAGATACAGGTCTAGGGTTGGTATGATAATGCAAATCAAATATTATAGGGCTATGGAAGCAAGAAAAAAGGACAGAGGAGTTGGAAGTTCAACATAATTCCATTTAAGAGGCAAAGTAAATCCTGGTCTGATCGTCTAGTGAACTATAGTGCTATATATACTATACTATATATATATATATATATATATATATATATATATATATATATATATATATATATATATATATATATACAGTACTATATTTGCTCACACTCTTGCTGCTCTGCTGAAACTGATGCATGAATAATAGACTAAACTTATTTGATTTGAAGTAACATGTAACATGCAAAAAAGGCCAACCTACAAGCCGATTTGCTTTCAGATGTATGAACATTGGATGTTTTGACACTGCAGTGTAATCAAGTCTTTTATTTATTTATTTATGTGCTAAGTAACCACGGAAACTTGGCCAATGTGGGAACAAGCTTGGCCGTGTCTTCACTTTTCACGGTCAATGGCCACGAAAAGATTAGATTTCTGTGCTGTCTAAGATTCCCTGCTGATCTGTAGTTGTTTTATGAACAATAGTTCTTCTAAATGTTCCAGGAGTAGATGCAGGACTATTGAAATATTCACATTTCTTCACAGCCATTGGCTGAATAAATACAAAAGTAAAATAAAAAACTCCCTGGACGAGGTCAAGGTCTGCGGTTCATTCCCTGTGTTTATTTTTTGTGAATGCTAATTAGAGCTAGTGGGCAAGCTGTGGAAAAGCCACTCAAGTTCTGCAGTGTTCAGGAAAAATCCAAAATACATAATGAAAACTTTATAGCTGCATTCCTCTCGTCCACATTTACAGCTCCTGACCCAACACACACATTATACATTCATATCACACATCTCATGACCTCTATTCATAGATGCAATTATGTATTTTATCTATCCAAATGAAGAAACAACATGATGGCTACATTGTATTTTTAATCAAATCTTGTGTTTCAAACATAGAGATTTTGTGATTTGGACTCAGTGACCTCTGTTGCTATGGATACCATTCAATAAATAAATTGTGAGCTGAGCGGGTCACTATTCAGGTGACCTCCTAAGCTCAGTGCGGCGGTTTCTTACTATTATTTATTCAGGGAAGCTTCAGCGTGAAACGGCAGGAAGCCCCCCACTCATCCAGCACTGAGCTGCTGGGTCAAGGGCAGCGCAGGGGATGGATAGAGGCTACTTTTTTTCCATTTTCCCAATACCGGATTTGGTTTCCTGGTGGTTCAGAGATTAAACCAACAATTTCACTTCCATAGCGGACCATCAGATCACTTCGTGCTGATCTGCTGTGATGAACAGCAAGAGGCTGCTGATTTAGCAAATGCTCCATCTTCATATTAGACAAAAAATGGGAGTCGATGAGGAGCAGAGACAGACGTGGCTGCCCATTCAAATTCAACAAATCTCTCAGATATTTTGAGCACATTATGAAAATCAAAACAAGTACTGTAGAAAGATGGAAAAAATCATTTGTCAATGTAGGAGAGTAGAAGAGAGAAAATTTCTAGATTTGTTTCTGTTCTACACTCTAAGCCAGAGGTATCCTGGTCCTAGAGGGCCAGTGTGGATCTAGGCTTTTGTTCCAACCTAACAAGTAGACACCTGATTCTACTAATCGCCACTAGAGCCCTTGCTATAGACCGTCATTAGCAGAGTAGGCGTTACTGCTTGGAACAAAAACCTGCACTCACGTGCCCCTCCAGGACCAGGACTACTTACCCCTGCTCCATGATGTCACCCAATGGAAGCACCAATGTTCAGTCCCATAGGCCCCTTTCATAAACTATGACTATAAATTCACCCTTTAATCTCAGAATTCTGCCTTTTTTTGGGGAAAAAAATGTACAAATGGAATGAGTGGAATAAGATAATAAACTTTTTCCCAGAAATAAAAAAAACACACACACACATGTCAGTCTCTGACTTGCAGTGAAAGCAGCATACATGTTTCCACACAGCTCTATATGGAGACAAAGCCCAGTAAAGAGCTCCAGTGTGGAAACGCTCTGCTTCTCCCGCTTTCTCTCACTCATCCTCCCTCTCAACGCTGCAGCAGCAGTAGCAGCATCAGCAGCTCGTGTGAGGGTCAGCAGGGTCAGACGCCCCCCGGCCGCCGCCTCACTGAGCCCTGTCAAACCTTCATCCTGGGCTCCGTGTTGCTGGTTCTGGGTCACCAGATCAGTGTATTAACAATTATTAATGTCGCTCTCTGCATAGTGCACCCTGTGCTTATTTTAGAGCCATGCATCATTGTTCCATCCAGGCGCACTCCTACTTTTTTTAATGCACTTGCAGCAGACTGTAATGTTATTACTGCAGCCTGGGTTATTCGTCTTTGTTCCTCTGTGATAGCTCTGTTGCTCTTTAACTGGGGGTTGTGCTGTTGTGTGTGTAATCTTGTACCGTAATATGAATGTAATCAGTCACACTTGTCGTACGGAATTCCGATCAAAGATTGTTAGGGAATATATTTCAGCTTGTCCACCCAACACAAAGACACAATATGAATTTAAGAACACTGTAAATAGAGAAGATATCCACATACAATGATGCCTCATATGATAAGCTCAACTTTTTCAACGGCTTCTGTCCTGATCACTTAAATTGAATAATATCCAGTATCCAGCACTGTTCATGTACAGCATATTGGGAAACACTGGACAATCTGTCCTTTAATGAAGAAGACACATTGTAGCCAAACAGAAGAGACCAAGACATGATGACCAAACAGCAAAGATTATTTTCACACGGCTGAGATTACAGCTAAAAAAAAATACAAAGATGGGAAAAACAGTAACTGTGACATAGAACAGTCACTGCTGTGCTGGAAGAACATAATGCAAAATGTAGTTTGCTTATGTTTTTCCAATTCAGGCCCGGAGCCAAAGTCCTGACATCTCACATTTCGGTTTCTTTGGCACATCTGTCTTTCTGAAAAACGACGACATGTCACTGGGGTTTAAATGTAAATTCACTTCAGGCACTGAATTTCACATTTGAGTTTAATGACAATTACAAGCGCGATATACAACTCACAGGATTCTGTTCAACTGTTAAACAATCATAAAAACACAGCGGGTACCATAAAGCAGGGGAGTTAAACTTTAATTTATGGGCCACATAGAGCGCAATTTCATCTCAAGTGTGTTGCACCAGTAAAAATGTTATAAATAGCAACAAATACAAATGTATTCCCTCATTATTTATGTAAATAAATACAGTATAAATATGTATTACATGATTAATTATCCTTCAATTATTTATAAAACAGGAGAGGAAAAAAGTGCAATTTCAACAATATGTCATCTCAGTTATTCTTTTTTCATGCATTTTTTATTCAAAACTCCCTGAACAATATTTAGTATTTTAAGCAGCAGGTGAAGTTATCTCCTGCCCTACAAACCATTTACAATCAAAAACTGTAAATATTTCATCCCTTGAACCCAGAACGAATTTCTGTAAAGAAACAGGAACTGGTCCATTTTTTGTGGCCGGATTGGACCCTTAAGTGGGCCAGTCCTGGCCACCAGGCCACATGTTTCGCCCCCCTGGTTTAAAACCGCTGTTTTTTGTGTGCCTATGTGGTGCTCCTTCATTTGCTATAGAAAATGTGTTTCATTACCACAGTGATTCACCGTTGAGCAGGTGAAACCCATCCAAAGTTTTTAAGGGAAATTTAAGGCACATGAGAGATACAAATTCGTAGGAAAAAGTAGAGGCAAAATAAAACGAGACTGTATCTCACTTTAGCAGTTGACACTCTCCAGAGTGAACAGCCTGGAAAGTCTCATCTGAGTCTTTCTTTGAAACAGCAGCTGCATTTGGAAATCTGAAGAGGGAAAGGTTCAATCCGAAAACGAATTTAAAGCTTTTACTTGCATTACCGATGGCAAAAATTTCCCATGTTTACGTCTCTTTAACAGAAGATATGCTTATGTTCCGGGCTTGTAAAAACATTAGCTGCGTTTAAAAAGCTACAATATAAAATCATCAATTATTCATCCATCCTGTAACATGACTTTGCTCATTCTGCTGCATTGGGAGAGGGGACGTGGTTTGTGCATCAGCATGAGTATTGCTCCACCGTGTTTCTCCCCCATGTTTCTCCACATTTTTGCACTACGCCTCAGAGACAGCGGAGACGCCCCATCTCCAAATCCACACAATCAATTGCTCCTGTAATCATCAAAGCCTCGCTGTCATGTTTCAGCTGCTATTCTGCACACCGGTGTCTTTTGCCAGGACAAAGACACACACACACACACAAACACACACACACACACACAACTGTATTGTATTTGGCAGTGGAGAAAGCGATGTACTTATCTCTCCGGGCTATCGTCCTATTGACAGCAATTCCGCTCTCACAATGTTATCTACCCCTCCCCTCCTGTGACCTTTGAGAGCGTCTCCATGTGCTACGTAAAGTGAGGCAGTCGGCGTGAAGTGAGACAGGCGCGATCTTTATTTTTCTCGGCCTTGCTTTTACAAAAAAGAGCAAAAAAAGAAAATTTACAGATTCAAATCAGAGCATTGATGTAGAAAAATCACAGCCGGATCACAGACACTCGCATATATAGCTGATGTGATAGTATCTTTAATTCACGCCATGAACAATAAGTCAAAGTTTGTTAGGCCTTATTTCTGCCCCAAAAATCCAGAATGTTGTGATAGCCAGAACACAGATAACTATAGAATAAACTAAAAGGAGAATAAGCATGGATATATATAGTGCTGCTCTACTGCAAGAGCAACTGTTCTTTATCAACTCTTATAAATACTGGTTTCAAAACTAATTCAAGCATTGAAAGTAAATGTAATGTAAAGGAGAAAAAGAATGCTATTATTGCATTTAATGCATTACACTGTCTTGTTCTGTTAAAATGTTGGTCTAATTAAGATGTAAGGAGTAGAAAATACAGATAA
This sequence comes from Eupleurogrammus muticus, assembly GCA_036785175.1. NCBI lineage: Eukaryota > Metazoa > Chordata > Actinopteri > Scombriformes > Trichiuridae > Eupleurogrammus > Eupleurogrammus muticus. The sequence goes on from JAYKQN010000009.1 coordinate 22,764,022, forward strand.
TGACATGAAAATGTGAAGACTATAAAGAATAAAAAGTGAAAAATTAATATTCAAGTAAAGCATATATACACAAAATGTCTACTTAGGTAAGATAGAGTATTCGTACTTAGTTACTTGACAATTCTGGACATTTAAAACATTTTGACACTGAAAAGGGACATTTGCAGAGCATTTAAGTCTTCACATTACTTACTCAGGTAGAAGTATGAATACTAAAATACTGCTGATATTTGGGAGCTGCAGAGGTGTCTGACCTGACCTGAGCTGTCAGGAGTTTCCAGGAAATCATTGTATATGTGTACCAGCTCATTGGAGAAAATCTTAAAAAATAGTGTTTAACATCCAGAAACCTTCACTTACACCTCTATTTAAAGTTAACAGCTGCAGCAAGAAGCTTCAATGCTATAAACCGAGTCTAAGCGGCTCTAATCTCTCTCAGATAATTTAACTGTTATGATTATGAAGCAATTTGTGGGTTTTTTCAACAGTGGGAAAGTGAAGCAGTGGAATCTCCTCAGATACGATCTGAGCAACTCCATCCAGGCAGCTTTAATAAGGGAGGGGGGGCAGCTGCACAGACTCATTCTCAGACTGGGTTATATTACAGGAAGATGTTTGTGATGCCAGCCTACAACACAAAGGCCACCTGGTGTTGAGATGTGATCCGTATCAGGAAATCTGATTGATATCAGGGATCAGGCGTGTTGATGCAGGAGTCTAACACTCACACCAGCCCATTTTAAGACTTCAGTACTCCTTTGTAAACCTCGGATGATTAAACCTCTGACTACATCTGTAAGCACCATATGAAGTAATCAGATCTTTTACTTAAGTAAAAGTATAAATACTATTTTACTATTGTTAAAAAATACTAATTTACAAGTAAAAGTCCTGAATTCAATATGTCAGAAACATGCACTTAAAGTATAAAAAGTCAAAATAGCCATTATACAGACTCTGTTATATTATTATTATTATTATTATTATTATTATTATTATTATTATTATTATTATTATTATTATTATATTTGTATATACTATATCACATACATTTTTGATCTAACCAATTTTTTTTAGCTTTTATTATATATACTGTCATGTCTATAATTCTTTGTCTGTAATTACTTATAGCCCTTAATACTTCTATGTAATCACATTATTCACATTTATCTACTTTGTGGTGCCACTGTGTAATTATTAATATTATAGCTTTTTATTATATATACTGACATGTATAATTTAATGCTGACTTTATTACCCTAATGGATTTGGGTTAAGAGGCTGGACTAGATATGTTTTTATTTCCTCCGACCCCTCTTTAGGGCATGTGGAAACTATTATATTATATAACTCGCTATGCTATTTTCTCTTATTAATATTTTTTAAAAACTTTTTTCTATTGCCAACAGGTCAGTGACAAATCATTTTTGACAAGAAGAGAAAGTTGAAAAAAAAATTAAAACACAGTTTTAAGAAGCATTCATCAGGTCTATCAAAATGTACATTTTATGTGTTGGTTTCTTGTCATTTAAAAGACCATTTATACCATTTATTTTTACAAAAATAAGAATGTTCTTCTATTTTTGCCACAAAATGTTAAATGGTATAAATAAAAAGGATTGATAAATTTTAAATATTTATTCCACCTAGAATGTAAAACTAGATGATAGCATATGTGTGTGTGTTTCTTAACCTTTTTAAGAGATTTAAACTATCTGGTACCAAGTTTATAGGATTACTCCACAAGACCGTTTTGAAATTAATAAAAAAAAACAAAGAAATAATACTTGAGGCATGTTATGTTGTTATGTTGGTGGAGCTTTTAGCCCATAACATGAGGTCAAAGTTCACAGCTCAATTAACCTGCTTATATCATCAATTTATGTTTGTGTGTGTGTGTTTGTGGGGGGGCTATGAGGGTATTCAAGCAGCTGTGAAGGAGGAAGAACAAAGTTTTTTACCATTTGCCCCAGAGGATTGTGGGTAAGCGACTGCGGTGGAGACAGTTGTTTACTTCGTCTCCATGTCACCTCACCTCCTTCGAGCCAACAGAGCAGATTGCTTGGATTTTCGTGGTATAAATATTTTGCACATGTTTCTTCTTCCTCACAATGAAAATGATTAAAATGATACGACCACTTGTGTGTATTTACATAACCTCAAGTCTATTTGATTTATATTTGATCAACTTTTCCCTCCGCTGTGTTCTGTTACAGTTTAATGCTGCAATGACCACAATCTTTCATTTCAGTTTGTTTTCCCTGCGACTGGTGCTCTCCAGAAACCTAATGTGGACATTTTTAGACAAGAATTTCATTTCGTCACAATAGCAGCAGAGTGTAGCTATAGGCAAAGTCTCTACATCCCGTGTACATTTATATTCCCCACAAATACTGCACACAGTTGCAGTTTTGATTAATCATCGCACTTTTAATGCATAACTTCCACTCCAGTGGCTGGGATTTCATGCGAAATCAACCCCACAACCTTAAACTGGGCCAAATAAAAGTACAAGAAGATTAGTTGCATGTTTAATAGCAGAAGTGGATCATCGCCTCAATATTTTAATGAGACACTCAGAAACATTTCTTTTTCAAAGCCTCTTAAACATATTATTGCACATTTTTCTTGCCGTAATCATACCTCCAGTGCACATTGACCATGCACCGGAGGTATGATCATCCACATCCACAAATCTGCTTCACTGCAAAAAATGTCTCTAAAAGTTTATCTAAAGCTAACATGAAGCTTTATCATGGAGTTTAGATACAGCTGTCAGGGACAATTCAGCGAGGACCATATGGTGGTTAATGTTAGAGCCTTTACAAGAGTTTCCAAAACAGCTTTTAAAAATAGCTGCAAGTAAGCCATTTATTCATTAGCAGCAGCAGCAACCTGCGTTCTGTGATACACAGCATTCACTTCATCACTCACACCGTGATATACACAGGTTTAAATCTGTAGATTTGTAGGCGTCTGGCCAAGAAATCAGTTGCAGGTGATTGGTGGACCATATACAGTATACCTCCTGTTTCTCCGATTACATGCATGCAAATCATTCTAATTACTCCGGTGCTAGCAGTCTAAATTTGAATTTGTTATTACAACGCAGAGATCTTTAATTAATATTCAGCAATAAATTCCTTTCTGTTCCATCTGTAGGGAACAGGAAGAGGGAGACGAGATGAGGGGGAGGGAGCCAAAAGAGCTTAAAAGGCTCTCGCTACAAAAAATATAGATACATAAATCACACATACACTGGATAATTAGTTCAGCGAGACAGGGTGATTGTGGGAAATGGACGTAGGAGGCGATAAGCGAGTGGATGATTGTGACTCTTTAAAGGCGAGTGAAGCTGTGCTAGAATGACGGTTGGCTGCAGGACATTACTGTTATCTTCTAATGGAGACCATCTGAGACGCCGTGGAGAGACAGACAAACCCACAGAGATGGAGCGAGATGTGAAGGAAAAAAGACCAACAAAGACACAGATAGATGGATGGGGATGAGTTAGTCACTATAGTCGCTGGAACAAAAGGTGATGGTCATTAGGGGCCACCGGGCCTGGATAGAGCACACAGCACAGCTCTGGCAGCCATATTGTAGCTACTGGGTAGCTATGGTATTAAAAAAAATGCTTTGATTAATATGTTAATTCAACATGGATTTTCTCATGAAAAGGGATATGGAAACACAAGTATTTTTTTTCTATAGTCATATATAGTCACTAGCATATTGGTTCTAAATTTGTTTTGAACATATGCCCTCCCCCCCTCATTTTGAGCTTCCTCCTCCTCCTCCTCTTCCTTCCCCCTCATCCTCCTCCTTCTCCCTGAAAAAGACACTGAAGATGAAGATGGTAGTAATAATATAATTATGAAGTGTCTTTTGTGCTGAAATGCTGCCAGGTCTTGGGAAATTGTCAATGATTAAACTCATTGTAACCAATTACACGGGTGTAGGAAGCATTTGAAATGTGGGGCAATATAACAGAGGTCGTGGGATCCTCCCCCACAACATGTAGTACATGTCATTTCCTGTATTCTTAAAAGGTGCTTTTACTGACAATACTGTGAGAAAATTAATAGATACATTTCTAATGACATACATTCATGTAAAAAGAATAAGTCATAGTTGTGACATATAGATTTGTGAGCAACCGATGTGGCCTCTCAACAAAAGGGATCAGGGCAACCAGATGAAGTGGAGACAGGAGTCAGCAGAACTCAGTTTTGCCAGAAAACAGGAAATTTATTACGAGTTATACACTTTGGAACAAACACCAATAACTGCTCGGACACTAGCACAACACAACAACTCTCAGCCTCCCCAGACAAAGGCAAATGGTAGCCCTTTTAAATGTCCACCTGAATGGGCTTAATTTGGTCAAACCATTAGTGGAGGAAACCACTATCCCAATAAACACTGGTACAGTTACTATCAATCTCAACTTAACCAAATAGTGAACCATATATTAACAATATCAAAACACATAAAAACACCACACTCATGTTTACACCACACATACATATTTACAATAAACAAGAACTCAAAAACACCCCTGTGAAACATGAAGTGCGCTTCCGCACAGGAGCAGGGGAGTCAAACTGGGAGGTGAGTACAGTCAAAGGCTTTCTGTAAACTAGGATCCTCTCTCTGTAGCTGCATAAAGTTGTCAGGAACCTCCCCCCACTTGGGGGGGATTCAGCCCAGATCCATGAGCCCAGATCCATGAGCCCAGATCAATGGGATTCAGATCTGGGCTCATGGAAGGCCACTTTAGAATAGTCCAATGCTTTTCTCTCAGCCATTCTTGAGTGTTTTTGGCTGTGTGTTTTGGATTGTTGTTTTGTTGGAAGACCCATGACCTGCGACCGAGACCAAGCTTTCTGACATTAGGCGCCTTGATATGCACACATTCTATACTATACCTGAGCAATAAATATGAAGACTCTTGAAACCTCTGCCAAAAATAATATAATATATACAGGTATTTACACAGTTAATTATCCTTCAAGTTACAAAATACTAGAGATGACAATAGGAAAAAAAGTCTCATTTATTCCATTCATTCAATTGAAAACATTTATTCAATGAACAATATTCATTTTTTGAGCAGCAAGTCATCTTCTGCCTTATAAACCATTTACAAATCAAAACTGTACATACTGTGTCCCTACAGTCAGATGCTTTTACATCGGAATCCACAGTCCAGTGCAAAAAGAATCTTCAAGGACAACCTATTGGCTTTTTTGTTTCTGGTGATCCCCCTGAAGGTGTTTTGTGGTTAGAATTCATCTGCCACTGAAAACGCTCCAGTAGCCTGGCCAGTCTGTCTATGAGAGCTGTTTGCTTTATATGGCCAATCTGTCCACAGAGCAGAGCAGCCCACCCTCCACATTACGGATTCCTGCTTTTAGCTGGAAGAAACAACATGACTCCAGACTAGAATGCCAATTCCTGAAATTTAAAATAAGTGCTTTTCTCAATTTGTGGCTTTGGGCGGTTTTGGCACAAAACATATGTGATTGAATTAACACTTTTACTGAGTGAGCATGTCGGGCTGTTTTATAGACTGTCAATTCTCGCTGTGTGAAGATGTTTCCCACTCTGATTTTGTAGAGCAGAACTGACTGTGACTGACACACCATGAGTGTTTTTTTTTCAAGTAGGTAAATGAATAATAAAAGTGGAGGCTGCAATACAGGACAATGGATCACTGAACAATTTAACAAGTATGAAAATGATTCACACTTATCTTAATACTAATAAGACACTTCTCATAAAATAGCTCTTTAATGTATTTTTGGGTATTACGTATGGAAAGATGATCTTTGTATTTTAGTGTGTGAATTGATGAAACTGTGTGTTTTACATGTTGTGTTCTATGTAATACGTGAGGTGTGGAAGTCAGAGGATCCCTAAATAAACAAATAAACAAACTGGACGATTACTAGCAATATATTAAGGTACATTTGCCAATTGATTGATTGCTAGTCCTCTGAAACAGTAAACTGAACATCTTTGAGTTGTAGACAAAACAATAGACATTTGACGGTGTGAGGGGAACCAGTGATCCACATTTCTCACCATTCCATTTCTGTGGACCAAGCAACTAATCTATTAATGGAGAAATGTAGAACAAAAGCCCTGGAAGTGAAAGAGGAAAAGTTAACTTGTGAATAATCTCTTTTTCTCTGCTCCTGATTCCAACCACTGAGATTAACTTCTCATTATGTTTTATTTTGGCGGGGGGCAGCAGAAACCACTAAAATACACACATGCACACACACATACACACACACACAAACACGCACACACACACACACACACACACACACACACACACACACACACAAACACACACACACACACACACACACACACACACACACACACACACACACACACACACACACACACACACACACACACACACACCTTGGCAGGCTTGTCTACCTCAACAGGCCTGTGTCCACCAAAGCATGTTTTGTTTTCTGTTCTGGTTGCTGAGAATTGAAAATTGCTCAACTTTGGGCTTGTCAGTGTCACTTTTGAACCAAGTTGAGGGGAAAAAATGATTATCTATGTCTGTAGCAGACGATGTTTTCTCCCAACTACTACCATATCAGCCTGAAATGATGCTACTCGGTTCCTCACCACAAAATCTCATGAATCCACACAGACATTGGGGTTCATCTTCTCTCACTAAGTTCTCCAACCTCCCCTTCACTCAGAGCAAGTGCTCTACTTTATGCTGACATTTTTACTCCTGTGGATATTCCGTATCATAGCAACCAAAGCGTCTCAGCTGAGAAAACCACTCAAGTGCTCCCAGCTGGGTATTTTCAGAAGAGTGTCTGGCGTCTTCAGCTTTGGTGAAATCAAGCCCTCAGACAGCTGCCTGTGGCCTTATGAAGAGAGAGAGTGAACTGAAAACACACACACACACACACATTCAAGGAAAAAAAAGTGACATTCATCATCAGTGACAAAGATTGAGGAAAACTTAAATAACCTGGAGATGCATCTCAAATCTCTGTAAAAACAGTGAATTATATTTGGATAAAATACTTAGAATGTAGGCATAAAACAATCTGTGAAAAGCTACTTAAGAATTTAAGTAACAAATCTAAAGAATTAAGGTACTAAAGTCCCTGTTATGCATTTTGATGCATTACAAGTAGATCTGGGTGATATAAAAAGTGTATCCGGAAAAATGTAGTTTATATATGATGATATGATATGATAATTAACTTTTAAATACTCTAAACTACTACTACTACTACATCTTTGGGGCATGTTATGCTTAATGACATAGTTTAATACATACAGACGGGAAATATAAATATATTGAAAAAAAACATGACCAGTAGAAAAAAGGCTAAATGTGACCGCTCTATAGAAAAGATTATCAGTGATTTATCTGGTAAATGGAATTGCTGTTTGATTCGATGATTGATCCATTATCAAGCAAAATATGTTTTTTTATATATGTATAATATGATGTTCAAGGAGGAGCGGTGTTGATTTATTTATTTTTTAACATAAATATGTATTATGTTGAACTATTTTCTTATTATATAGAGGATGTCCGAATTAATGATATATATTGATTTATTTTCACATCTGAGAAATTATATCATACAAATTAGACAATGATGTACAATGAAGACATGATGTGAAATGCAGTATTAATACATGAGAAACTATTTTGTTGGTTTTCATATTTAGAGTCACATAAGGATGCACAATTACGTATATTAAAAAATACTTAATTTTCAACGCTAAACATTTACTCTAGACACATTTTATTTTATACAAAGAAAAATTTGGAATAATATTTAGCACTTGATAATGATCCTAATTAAGGATCCCAATAATAATTTCAGTCTTATCCTATAAACCTTTTTGCTTTGTTGTTTCTTTCAGATGCAGATTTTCTACAGAGCGGATACTTGGTTTGTTAGTGATTGAAGTGACTGCGCACTATTTAGTTTTACATTCTTGCAAAAAAAAATATCAGAAGAATCGTAAAAGTCGTGTTTGTTGCTCTGTGGGCAGAGCTTATCCTTCATTAGCTGTAGCTGCCAGCCTCAGAGCAGCATCACATGACTTGTGACGTACATGTCTGCAGCTGCTGTTGCACAGATGAGCCTTGACTTCGTCTGTTTGCAGCTTCTCAGCTGATTTTACCACTTGTCTGAGCTTGTAGGAAATGTTTTATGTCTCCAGTGCGGAGGACTTAGTTGTTGACAGCGATTTGTGCTCCTGGCTAGGAAAGACCTTAACAGTTGCTGCAGTTCTAATATTACCTATCAGCTCAGATATGAAGTCTTCACCACTTCTGTGTCATCTTAGATGTCTTATCTGTGTAAAGCTTGTTGTTCCTGTTCAGGTTGTCTCTTGTTTTCAGCCATGAAGTGAATAGTCCGCTGCCCATCTGATGTCCTTTACTTGTTCCGTCTTTGGAACTGTCAGGGTGTTGTTTTTGTTTGTGACTTTGTTGTCAACTACAATTGCTCATGGCTCCCTGCAAAGTCTCAACATTTTCTAAACCCCAGTCTCGTTCGGATCATTTACTTGAGGAAAAAATGCTTTGTCCTGGTCAAAACGGTGGATATACACGTCCTTGAAAAGCCTCGCCAACTGCATGCAGATTATTTCTGTGGCAATAATTCAGCCAATACATTGTATTCAGCCAGGAGCCTCCAAGAGGGATACAAAAGGGTTCCAGACTTCAAAATACCCTGATATCAAATGATTGATACAGAGAAAAGTAAATCCTGGAGGACAGAGATTTCTTTACAGTTTCATATCATTTTGCAGATCCGGAAACACCTAAAATTGCATTTTTGCAGCATTGTGCTTTTCCTGAACTGATGGCTGGCTTGGTACTTTTTCTAGAGTCTATTTACATGCTGGCAGACAAGCTCCTTCAGAGCCGTGACCAGAATGTCATGTGTGGGTGGGCAGTTAGCTCATTTAGGGGGCAGAAAAAAAGTACTTTTGGGAGGGAGTGTGTGTGTGTGTGTGTGTGTGCGTGTGTGTGGGCCTAATGACCTAATAATAATAATAATGATGATAAATGACCAAAGAACAGCTAAAACCTTAAAACCAATTCGCAGGTAGTGTCCACCACCCCTGAGTTAAATACTTGTAATAAAGGTCCACACAATGCCAGCTTTGCTATTTCTTCTCAATCCAATCATGGATTGTGATGGGCACAACCCATTGTTGAAGTGGGTTAACACCGACGATGTGATGCAGACTTTGCGTATGGGGGGGGAACACATTTCTCTGCACTGGATTCAGTTATTTTTCTTTCTTTCTTTTCTTTTTTGTATCCGACTTTTTTTTATTTACATATATGATATGTACGTGTATTATTGTTGTTGTTTGTAGAATAGACACAAAGAAATGCTTCAGTTAGGACTCAAACACTGGTCTGTTGTTAATGAGGCAAGAACACTACCCCCTACACTACCACAGTGCACCTACAGGACCTTAGGATTTATGATAATATAATAATGATGTTTTGACTATCCATTTGAAAAATTTCACAAAGAAAGATATAAATATCCATCCAAAAAATATTTACAAAAAGGTTGATCCGACAGTCACTGAATTATGGAAGGAACAGGCTGACACACTTTTTAGATGGATGCTGAAGCACAGTTGACAGAATTCAGAGGTGACATGTACAACCACCGCAGGTGAGTGGCACTAATCACAGCCTTTGCGATTCATGTCACCATGATACATATTTAGGACTTTTTGGAGCTGTGTATCAGCCTACAGTGTAGGGGTGTGGATTGACAGCATAGCTGTGTACATAGAAATATAAACTAGGCTTAAGGGCACAGCAAGACACAGAACCTCGTCCTTGCTGCTTGGAACTAAAAGGAACTGACGGACACGCCCCATCTTCAAATGAACCAATTGAAAAGCAGTGAGGCTTTCACATACATTATGTAACCTAAAAATGGAAATGGAAAATTATAGCATAGGCAAATGACTTTTAATTAAATGAAAATAAGAGGTAAAAAACTGCATAAAGTTTTTCTTTCCAGGTTCATTTTAGGATGTAGGGGCAAATCCCAGCCCCCCATGTGCCCCATATAATTAGGATCAATACAAAAACTCCTAACATGATTCTCTATATTTAGGTACCTGCTCTCTGCTCACATGTGAGAGATCGAAAGACACACCCTGAAATTCATTGTGCAGTTTTCAAACTAGCTTTCATTTTTTTGTGTTTATTTATTGATTGAATGTTCAGATAAACTGGATACATTTGTGGAGGTGAAGGCACATCCCTCAGTATCCATAAATCATCAATACATCTGTAAGACCTGCAGACAGCAGCAAAAGATAAAGTTGGTGAGATTCCTGCGTACAGACGAATTGCTTAAAACATGAAAAAATGTAATACACTTGTATGTCGTAATAACATTAAACTATCTCATTAAAACATTAGAAAACATCTTGTATAGCAATAAACTTTTCACTTAATAACATGATCCTGATCTGTTTCTTTCTGGGATGGCAGCAACACGCTTCTGTGCCTGTGCTGACATGATGGGTACATTATTAAACTCTGCAGATTAACAACACTGTTTGCAAGAGAATTGTATTTCTAAAGATAGAGATAACAAATGTGTTAATATTTAATACCTAATATCAATTGATCTTTTATGTAAATTTACCTATTCTCTACTGAATAATAATGATTTTTAAAAATAAGCTCTTGATTATACAGTAATAATACTGTTACAACAACAAAAAACTATTTACATTGTAGATATGTTATACTCAACCCAGTTCCCCACTGACCTCCATGAATGGCTGCAGATCACTCACCAGTATTCTTATCAACATATTTTATGCACATTTTGAATTGCTGCATTAGAAAAGGTTGATTGGAAACATCAAAAATTCAAGAAAAAAAATCAATTTCGCAAAAACCCTTGCTTTGTGTAGCCAAGCTTATTCACTCCAAGCCCGTTGATGGAAACATGCCTAATTTACATTTTCCACACAGACACACACACACACACACGCTGCCAAAATGTGTCTCTGCTGGCTGAAAACAAACACACTCCTGCATGATCCTCACACACTGCACCTGTTTCCCTGCTGCCACCAACAGCTCTATAACATATTGACAATGCCAGGAGCAAAAAAATAAATAAATAAATAAGATAAAAAAGGATGATGCCCCTCAAACACGCATGCACACACACATGTTCCACCTACTAAAAAGGTCAAACTGAATTGTCAGTTGTCTGGATCACATGCAGCTGCAGGCTATTTCACATATGGTATGCACATAAATGCATTTATTTAGACACACACACACACACACACACACACACACACACGCACATATATATATATATATATATATATATATATATATATATGCTAAGGAAAAGGAAAAGGATTTGGTGACAGTTGGTAGGGCTGGTGGGGTCCTTCAGATTCATTTCTGACTGATACAGCGAGTGGTTCTCAATCACTCACTCACTACAGCTCGCTCCGAGTGAGCGAGTGGTTGACTTGTGTAGCAGCATTTCTGTTGGACAGGTGACACGTTGCTTTCATTCTATCTGCAGTAATATTGAGAGTGAGAACAGGCGGGGGAATCAGGAATCAAATTATGTTAGAAAAAAAAATGTGTTTTTACTGAAAGCACCTTTAAATCAAGTGAAGTCAACAAAAGACAAATCAATGAACAAAATAACCCCATGTCAGTGTTATGATACTATCTAAAATTATTTATGAGAAAAACTCCCATTTAACAAGAAGAAATCTTGAACAATGATGATGAAGGTGAAGGTAATTGTTTGGGTGAAGAAACAGAGACAGAAACACTAAGATGTACAACAGCAAAAATAACAATTCTATTCTATTATCAATCTATTATCTATTATCAAATCAGAAATATGACTAATAAATAGTGTTGTCAGCATGTTACAAAAGTAACTCATTACTGTCATTCATTGCTTTTGCTGTAACATAGTAATGTAAGGTATTGCCGCAAAAAAATGGTATTATTTTACTCTGTACAATTATCAAGCATTACAGTGCATTTATAACCTGGATTGAAATGGTGTTTTCTTTGTTCTTCTCAATACAAATTCACTAAAATCACATCAAGATCAGCAGCAGTGAAACTTCTATAAAAAATGTTTAACTTCTTTCCCATAGACAGACAGCAGATGGAGATGAGAGAAGCTGCAGAAACCTCAGATAACATATTCTCCAGATGGACATACGCTCCATTGCTTCAAGTTTGTGAAAAACAAAGATTTGAAGAACATCATAGTCAATATTCTTTGTGTTAAACCTAAAGAACTGTCCACATCCTGAAACAGCAGCAGGAATTCAACGAAATATTAGTTATCAAGTTATCAAGGAAGCAAGAGGAGGACAAGAGTGGAGATAAAGGGTTAAAGTAGTGTGTGTGTGTGTGTGTGTGTGTGTGTGTGTGTGTGTGTGTGTGTGTGTGTGTGTGTGTGTTACAGTGTAAAAGGAACTCTAGGTTGATTTCTAAATGTAGAGAAGGTTCCTGGTTACCAAGACTTAAAAGATATAGCCTGATATATCTTCTTGTGTGTACTACTGTGCACATGAAGAGGCACCCGTGTGTATGAATAAACCCCTTGTATTCGAAAAGGAGTGAAAATATATGAGAAACTCCATCAGCCGTGTGTAGAAATATGCAGCTCACAGTGCAAAAAATACCTCAACAGCAAAGTAATATCTTCCAACATGACTAATTGCTATTTAAAAGATAAATATATAATATATTAATTTTAAATCAAGCACCTGCTGATTCAGTGCTAGACATTACTGATTCAATGCAAAACAATACAGACGTTCTGCTAAAATAAAGATTGAAATAGAAAGGCAAGTTTTTCTTGATTTTTCTTGAATCTGCTAATTACGATTCCTTGTATGCATGACAGTGTAAAAAGAAAAATGTTTAAAAAAAGAGGAATAAGTGAGGAAAATGCTTTAGATAAGCTTAGTTATCTTTGTCAAAACAATGTGGATTCATTGCAAAGCAGGATTAGAAACACGCTGTTTCCACTTAGTGGAAAGATAATTAAAACTGTTACTCAGCAGTCATTTACAGACTTTATTTCATTAGACTCCATGTTCAGGCTTCCCTGCACATTCAGCAAGAACTGAGCTTGTGGGGATAAAAAAATGCAGAGGAGGGCAGAGTAGGAGAGGAATTAAGCATATACGGTGACATAAAATCGTTATATTCATAAACCCACCGACAGCTCTGCTCACATTCCAACTCGCACCTCTGAACTGAAACTAGAAGGTGATGTTGTAGGAAGTTTTTTTTCCAAACACAACGTCCTACTCGCTCATTTAAAGAGACAGAGACAGAATGAGAGGCATCAGGGCAGAGCCAACATCAACAGAAACGTTGTTTCTGCTCAAGCCGGTCAGAGGAAACCAGCTGAAAGTGGGATTTATATTCGGCAGCAGGCCTGGGGGTCAAGGCTAAGGAGGTGAATGTGTCCCCCAGGGCGATTCTGGGCAGGGGGGGGGGAGAGCGCTAGAGAGTGAGAGTAATAATTCCCACGAGGCTCTTGGGGCGGAAGCTAAGTGCACTTGTGTTGTCAGCGAGAGGAAACTGTGGAAGACACAAGGGGTGATTTCAGGGTTTCAGGAGGACGGAGGGACGTCTCCAGCTGAGGACACCATGACCTGTTTTCACATCAAGATGCTTTCTTTCTGTATAATGAAACAAAAAGCATATTATAAGCCTTATTATAGTCCTATGTTATTAATGTGCTTTATGTTGCTCAGAAATACTCCAGATTTTCATTATCTAGTCATTCTGAAACTGTGATTTAAGGAACATTTATGCTCAATGTTAAGTTGGACAATGACATTTTTTTTTTGTTGTGTAACCATTCAAACTTGGTACCAGATAGTTTAACTCTTTCAAAAATGTTTACACATTTTATAAATGTTTCACAAATCATATGCTATCAACTAGTTTTGTATTATAGTTAGATTAAATATATGAAATTTATAATATAATTTTTTGGTTTTACCTTTGTCAAAAAAAATGCACAGAATTGTGATTTTTGTAGAAATAGATGGTACAAATTTCAATGACTTTCAATGACAAGAATCCAACATGAACAGCAATTGTACATTTTGAGAGACATGATGAATGCTTCTTAAAACTTAATTTTTAAAAAGTTTTGGATTTTCTCATTTTGCCAAACGTAACCCAATGCATTTCTGCAACGCCCCCCCCATGAAAGAAGAAAACATCTCGAGCCCCCCCGTGCGCCTATAAATAGTAACATTTGTCTATAAAATTATTATAACTATCTCTGCATAACACTGTATCCTTATTACCGTATAATAAATAATAAAAAAGAAATATAGACCAACTTACAACAAAGAATAGATTTATTAACTGTAACAGAAAAGATTTAAAGTGTACTTGAAGTTAAAAAAAAAATTAACTCCTACTACTTAATGAATCATTTTTTAACTGAACGTATCAAACCATATAATACTGAATACTGCTGCTATATTTATACTTATATTGTCATTGCACACAACAACAACTACCTCATCATGCACATAGCTGGGACAATCAGTACTGTCTTGTTTTGTCTTTTTTGTCTTGTTGAATTCTTTCCACACCCTACTACTTATGTCTTGTCTTGGGGTACTCATGTCTTGTCCTGTCATACGTGTTTGTTTGTTTCTAGTTTAGCAATACTTGGCAAAAGTATCCTTAAGCTACTCCACTTTACATTGTAGTTTAGGATTGTCTCGTGTTGCGCACCTGCACTTTGATGTTGTTGTACATGTAAAACGCATAGTATAGTGAGAAACGAAATTTCGATTCCTTTGTATGTCAAGTACATGTGAAGAAATTGACAATAAAATTGACTTTGACTTTTGACTTTGAAAGATAAAATTACATAAAATCATCTTATCAGCTTGATTGGGGTGTAATGTCTTTAATTTATTTGTCTTCATGCTGTCCAGTGCCAACATTTTTGACTCAGTAACACACCGGTCTTTCACAGTGAACCAAGTGCTACAGACGCTTTGTCATGTTTCCTCGTCTGAGCTTTGGGGGACTTTCATTTGTCTATTTATCTCCGTCTCTCTCTGCCCGTCTTCTCATCCCTGTTGAATATGTTTTCATGGTGTCACTTGAGGGTCTGCTACATTTCGTTTCTACACTTCATACTCATACACCTACACCACCGAGCAAATGCTCCCTGCACACACTCTGACAATGAGAGCGCCCCTAATGCAGTGCACTTTATTCTAGTACAGTAGAAAAAAATCAAAATAAAAATAAAAAGCATGTTCCCTGAGGCCAAACGCCCCCCCCCCCCCAACGGAGCCTCGCGCCCCACTATTTGAGAACCCTTGGTCTAGTCCAATGTGAGACAGAAGAAGAAGACATTTCCTGTCATGAGGAAATGCAGGATACAGCTCACCTCTCTGCTACAATCACAGTTTGTGTGAGTTTTTTTTTTGCATGTGAGGCGCCACCCGGCACAGGAAGTCATCAAATGCCCCGGCCGACATCTGGAAATACTGAAAATGGGGCTCGTGTCAATAGATCACATAGGATGAGAGAGGAAAAACATCTCTTCACCTCCAGCCATGATGAACTGAATGACCTTACCATCCACTGCCTCTTACAATGTCACAGTTTTCTTCTCTTATTTAAAATGTACATTACCAAGATCTCCTCCATAGTGGCCATGATTGGCTGTTGTATTCGTTAACATCCATGTTAACGTATGTGGGTAGTGACTGTAATAATGTTTAAAAAGGACACATATGTGTAGCATAAATGAGGCTAAAGTGGTGTTTATTGATGGTTTGACGGCTCTATAGATGAGTAGTAAATAACTCAGAGCAGAGACAAGCACTCGTGAAGCACTCGAACAAACATGAAAATAATTCATCTATAACAATTCATTCTTAATCGAGTTAATTTATTATAAGAACAAAAAGACATGCTGGTTTTTTATTTCATTTGTTTTTCCATCTTCTTTTTTGGTACGGTTTTCTTGAATAATTACATATTGTTTCATTTTTTACATCCCCAGCACTTTGTAATATATATTTTTTTATTATCTATGTAATTTATTATGATTTATTGTGCAAACAAAATAATAACACAAAAATACAGATAAAAACATCTCAAAATATTGTGATAAAAACATGTCAATAGGACAATCTGTCTGTCAACACTGTTGCTATATTTTTTCAGGACATGTCAAAAATATAGAACTGTCCCTTTAAGGAGCTTTCAGTACGAGGACAGATGAATGCACTGTTGGCTTTTTATAGAACTCATAGTCTCGTCACATCAGGCAGAAACAAAGTGTCACAGGCAGACAGTTTATTATATAGACAGCTGCTAGCACTTTATTCTCTGAGGTGTGAGGACTTAAATATACCACAAACGCATTTGGATTAGGCACAAAGCTCCTTTATTAACACGTTGTGCGTCTGCAGATTACTTTCTAACAACCAATAGGCTTTGTTTTGACTCAGTGGTTCGTGTCCTCTCTCTCACTCTCTCTTTGCTTTTCTTGTCCTGTAGAATCACAGATAGCAACAACCGAACAGATAAACCCCTTCACACCTAGGGAACAACATAAAAATAGCAATAAAACAAAGACACGGAGACAAATTTAACGACTGCCTACTTGTGAGTGTTGTGGATCTCATAACATCTTCCCCGAGGGCGTGAATAACACATTCTGTTGTTGCATATTGCCGTGAATAATGGTAATATGCTTAAACTCAGCAGGTTCTCTACGCTCAGGTTCAATGAGGCTTGCCGAGCGCAGGTTGTGTTGGTGATAGGAGTAGCGCTACCCAGCAGGCTCCGCTCCGGTTAATCCGGTGATTCCCTCAGCCTCGGGGAATCCTGGTGAGAAAATGGCAGCGAGCGGTGCCGCTATATCCATCACAGGAGAATTCTCCCTCTCTCTCAAGGCCAGTGTGATATCTGAAGGCTTCCATATCTCCTCAGGGGCTTGTTTCTTTGTTCTGGTTAAGGTGGTGTTGACTCGCTGAAATCTGTGTCGTCCTCTCACCTCCACTTCTTCTGCTCTACCTGCCTGCTGGGTGTTAAAATAGTTCGTCATTCAATGGGTCGTTAGTCCCTTTCTTTCTGAGAGATGAGAAGATGTGTGTTAATCTGGTGTGTGTTCAGTCACACACAATAGATATTTACTGATAACTCTATGACATCATCACTCTTATTCAGTTCAAATCCAAAATCAAAACTCACCTGTTCAAGACAGAATTTGCTCTGTATTAGAATTATTCCTCCATTTTTGTATGTGTGTGTGAGGGTTTTATCTGTTGTTTTATCGTGTTTGTTTTATCTTTGTAAAGTGTCCTTGATTGCTGAGAAAGGCGCTTATGAATAAAATACTATTAAGTACTATTCTTATTCCAAAAATGATAAAAAAATGATATATATATATATATATATATATATATATATATATATATATATATATATATATATATATATATATATATATATATATATATATATATATATATATATATATATATATATATAATGTTATTATTATATGTAATAATAACAACAATAATAACAATAGTTATAATTTTAATATCAATAATATAATTAAGAGGATGACCATAATGACAATGAGGGTAGTAAATAAAAAAATAAAAATCACTATCATAAATTAATACTATAGTCTGAACAAAGGTCTGATTTGAGTCTAACGATCAGTTATTACTAAATAACTTTTAACAACATGATCAGTATGACCATTTGTCTTGTCAGATGTAAACTTTTAACTTTGTGTTAATAAAAACTTCTGCATTCAGGTTCCTTAAATTCATATTTACTGTGACAGATGCCTTGTATATGAATATAATTTGGGTGGTTGTACTTGGTGGATGCACGAGCTGCTGTTACTGCTGTTTATTTCTCCCCCCTCTCCCTCCCATGCTCGATTGTTTCAGTGACACTCTGCTTGTTTTTGTGTTTCCCTCCTCTGCTCTGTTGGAGCTCCAGTGATCCCGTTTTTGGCAGATTTGAAGCAGCATCTGCAGGGGAGAGAGTAAGATAGTGGATTAAACCTCTGGGCATAAACACTCCATCTGCACACGCACGGCAACCATTTAAGTCACAAGTTGAAATATGAACACGGTGTGGCGAGCTGCAAACACCCAGGCACAGTCATGTGTGCAGCAGGGATCCGTAGGTCTGAGTCAGACGCGGGGGCGCTGGAGCGCCAGAAGCGCCAGTTTTAGTGGCCCCCCTGGGCTGCAGTGACTGAGCTTCACCTCCAAGCTTCATATAACAACAAAGTGGCCGTTTTACAGCCACTTCCTGGCTGCTTTATTTGCTGTCCAGGGAAATAAACAGAATCCTGGCGCTAGGTCACGCC
Source organism: Eupleurogrammus muticus (assembly GCA_036785175.1). Classification (NCBI taxonomy): domain Eukaryota; kingdom Metazoa; phylum Chordata; class Actinopteri; order Scombriformes; family Trichiuridae; genus Eupleurogrammus; species Eupleurogrammus muticus. Next base: position 22,782,492 of record JAYKQN010000009.1, read on the forward strand.
ATTTATGAAGGCCGACACATGGCAACTCGCTTTCATTACTGGCCAATAATTTCTTAGCTTCGGCGACAGGTAATCTTGGTCAACAAGTAATCCCTGAGAAACCGAAGCATCCAACCAGCTTCAGCAGGCTGAGGCGAGCTGAGAGGGACCCGCCTCCATCAATCATTAAACAGCTTCTTTTGGCTTAATTACTACTGTGTGCTTTCTCCCATTTTAATTATCAGCTCAATGAATGCATGTGATCAGTGGTTATCAGCCTCATGAATACAGGTTAGAAACTGTAGAAAGTTACATTCTAAACCAAGATAGGCTCCATAACAAAGTAAAAAAAATAACGAAAATGGCGAAAACACAAAATGTAAAGTGACTTTTGTGAATGATAGAAAAATGGACTGAAGCCAAACTTCTCAGGAATAAAGACAATTTATAACCATTTATTCTATCATGTTACGTCAAAGTATTCATTACACAATGTCTCACAGGTGTAAAAAAAATCAATAATCAATAAAAGTCTCCTAATGGATTAGTGACAGTAAAACAAGGAACAAAGGTAGCACAAGACGCTTTTATGCTGTAGAATGTTCCCTCAAAAATATGAACTCTTATCAGGTCGCTGTTAGATTGATAGGTGCATAGCAAGCCATCAGAATAGGCCACTTCATATATTGATGTTTTAGGGTGAGACAGCACTGGAGTTAGAGTCTGGTTATGCTTAGACACAAAAATCTCTATCTTACAGGGAGGAAAATCTCATGTTTATCATTTCAAACATGGTTAAATACAGCAACTGTTGGTTAAAATGCAGTAAAATCCCCACGAGACAGTGAAAATGTTCCAATTCAATAGAAATGATGTTTTGTGGTCTGACAATGCTGGGGTTATGGTCTGGTTAAGTTTAGGCAAAAAAAACACTTGCTTAGTTTTAGAAAAAACATCATGTTTATCACTTCAAACCATTACTTAAATGGCAGCAAAATATTCCAATATCACAGTAAAAAAAGTTCAGACGTTACAAAAGTGTAAAAAATGTCTCAACATAACGTGATACACATTCGTCTCCTGCTGCTTTCGCACCTTTATTAGCTTTGTGATCTAACTACAGTATCTAACGATCCTCTCTGCTTGATATTAAAAAAAAAATATCCTATTGATACAATTTTCTTTATATTGACCAATATCAATAATTATTGATGATTTTCTTTTAAATATTTAGGGGATTTTATGCTCAATGACCTACTTACCGACTACAACTACTACTTAATTCTAATACATAAATGTAGAGGCAGTAATATAGTAAGAACATATATTGTTATAAAATATTTCATATGTTGGATAGTGGATAACAATTATTATTCATCAATTTTTATTAATGACCATGAGAAAAAATTATGAATGTTGCCACTTAAAACAAATTTGATCAGTGGTTTGTCTGTTAAATGACTGTATGATTCAGTAATTGACCCAACATCAAGAGAAATATTATGTTTATGAACCAAAGAGGAGCAGAATTGTTCTTCTTAGTTTTTTTCTTAGTTTTTTTTTAATAACCCTTGAGCAAAACCATTAATTTCATATTGAGTGTTTTTTAATGATATTGATGTGTGGATATTGATGTACTCATATATATTTTTATTGCCCATATCTACATAGTTAAATGTGGTTGGTTAAAATGCAGTAAAATGTCTAGACATGACAGTGAAAATGTTTCAACATTATAAAAATGCAAAGAAAAAAAGTCTCAACAGAGAGGTTAAAACATTTGGTTCAACAGGTGATGCACATTGGTGTTGAACAAGGAAGTGAGCTGATATTGGTCATTTCAGAATTACTGTGGACTGCTTGATGTCGTCACTTATCAGTTCCTGCTGAACCTATTAGCAGGTTTAGCAGACTAATCCACGGCCATGAATCACTGACGTTGCTCATTTAATTGAGTGATAACATCCAAAGCAGCTGGTTCTAGCATGAGAAAAAGAGAGAGTGAGTGACCGCTCTCGACCCTGTAAAACCTGCTTTAAAGCCCAGTAAGTGTGTGTAAAAGTTCTTTCAGATTTTAGGAGATGGCTAAATGGTCTCTACCATTAATCCTGATCATTGCCACGTGTGTGGGTTCAGAGCACCAAGAGGTTAAAGACACCATGAAATGGACACTACCTGTCTCTGTCTGGAACCTGTGAGTCTCTAATTGTGACCTCATCTCACCATAGGAATCATTGACCTGAAGGGATCATAAAATGTGAAGCTATCACAGACCACCCTCCCAAATCAATACAGCATCTATTGGTCTAAATGTTTTTCTGTTGTGTGTCTCAGCTCGTACAGGCTGCTACATGTCATTTCTAAACCAACATAAACTTATATGAAACATTAAATATCTCATGTCTATTAATATATAGCAGCTCTTAGATAAATGGTAAATGTGTCTCCTATCATCGATCTGTTCTTTCTAACAGTGGATCAGACCTCTGCATCACCACCAACTCTAATTTGTTCAGTGATTCAACAGTTGAGTTCATTGATGGCGTTTCCACTAATTGAAAAAAAAAAAATTGATCAGTCAGAGTTTTGCAAAAGAGGATTAAGAATGGACAAAGTGTTCCTGCTACAGCCATGAATATTAATGACAGATTTTGGATGAGATGAACACAGCTGTGCATTTCACTGATGTAAATAATGATTCTTTAATCAACTCATTTCATTAATTATTGTGAAAAATATTAAGTTGCCATGAGCTTCTAGAAACATCTACTACAACTTATGTGTTGAGTTAAAATGGCAACGAAGGCTACAACTGACATTTATTTTGATAAATTATTACTGAAAGGATTAATTTGTTAGTTGTGCAATATTGCAATATTGTAAAATATCAGTCATTGTTTTAATTCAACCTAAAATGTCTTTTTTCATTTATTACATTTCTGTTTTTCTGTTTGTAATATCCAAAGTTCTCTGTAATGTTTCCACCTGCACACATCATCTACTGCAGCCTGTCCGTCCTGGAAGAGGGATTCCTCCTCTGTTACTCTTCCTGAGGGTCCTTCCGTTTTTTTTTCCCCGTTAAAGGTTTTTTTAGGGAGTTTTACCTTGTACGATGTGAGGGTCTAAGGACAGGGGATGTTGTGTTGCTTTTGTACAAACTGTAAAGCCCTTTGGGGCAAATCTGTGATTTGTGATTCTGGGCTATACAAATAAACTGAATTGAATTGAATTGAATTTTTTGTCCAGACCAACAGTCCACAACCTAAAGATCATCAGTATACTGTTACAGAAAACTAAAGAAACCAGAAAAAATCAGAGAAGAGAAGCTGGAATCAGAGACATTCAGACATTCTCTTCTCAAATCTATTAATAAATTGTCAAAATAGTTCAATTGCCAATTAATCATCTGTTTAATGGTTGCTATGTGTGTATTATCTTATGTGTCAACAATCATCATGAAGAGAAAAAGAAAGAAAGAACAAATTGTGTTAACATGTACAACTTGTTTTTATTTTATAAGGTTCATGCACAGTACTTTAGTCTCACTTGTCCTTTTACCTGTGTTCCCTGTGCAAAAAAAAAAATAATTATAATAATAAAGCAAAGAAAATAGCAAATGGAAACCTAAAACCCCTCAGGATTCATCTGCTAAAACATTAAGATGAAGTCTTTCGAGAAGGAGGAAAGAAAAGCAGCAGCAGACAAAGGCTACGTCTGATATCTCCGAGCCACCGAGGAGGACGATGAGCAGCAAAGTTGAAGGTTTCTGGGTTTGTCCTCCACCGGCGTCAGGGATGAGACGGCTCTGGGCCGCGGCCTCCGTCCCTCACCGCCTCTCATTAATAATATGAGCAGCGCTCATAAAGAGCTCTTCAGGGAGGCCGCTGAGTGGCTGTTTTATGAGAGGGGCGTCCATCTTATCTGCCTAATGGGATTCCCTGCTCCTCATTAAAACCCCGGCCAGAGAGCCTCTCTACCTTCATTTAAGTTGGCCGTCCCCGCCCGGCCTCCTCCGCGGCCATGTCTACTCATGCATACGAATGTACCGGGAACATCTGAATAAATGTCGCCGCCTCCTCTGCGGCTTGCTACCTGTCACCAGCTGCTGACCCCCTTTACACCTCCTCTATTTGTATTCACGCACTAGTTCTCCTCTCTGCTTTTTTTTTTTTTGGACGTATTGCTGCCGCCATTGTCCTCTTTTTCTTTTACGCTCAGATAAACGAGGGCCGGATGCGTTCTGGCGGAACTGTGCTGATGTCTCCTGTAAAGTCCTCCACCCCCCCGGGAGGCGACAGCTCACCGCCGCTTATTACAGCCTCCAGACGGGAGGCTTCACCTTCACAGGCAGCCAGGAACCACCAATCAGAAATGAATACAACCCAGCAGAATAATCAGCAGAGGAAGGAAACGTTGTCACAGAGCTTGTCCGTGTGTGTGTGTGTGTGTGTGTGTGTGTGTTACACCTCTTTTGCTCGACTGTCAGTCCGTTGGTTTTTTTTGGAAGCTGGGACCGTCAGCGCTCTGATCGACTAACTCCAGAGACTCTAACCTCGCACATGCACACACACACACACACACACGCCGCGACCCTGACGTTACCCAGACGCATCCAGGCCCAGTCCTGACAGGAACCAGGGGAGCTATTTATGAACAAAAATGGCCGAATCAGCTCAGAATCAGACAGGCTTGAACCATGTGTGAGAATGTGTTCAGTAATTTTGCCGTTGGTGATGTTTCTATCGGGTGGCAGTGAGACACAGGAACCTGGTTTTTGTCTTGAGGAGTTGTAGCATATATTTACTGACTTGACTCAACGTCCTACTACCATGGTAATTTGTAACTGAAATTGAGATGGGACATAGGGACGTGGTGTTGATTTGAAGAAAATTCTTAGATGACATATTCTTAAAACTCAAGTTAAGAATAAATCCTGGTAAAGATGAAAAGCTATTACTAAAGAATCTTAGCTTGAAGAGAGCAGCTAAGGTGAAATCTGCTAATAGCAGGAAAAGGTACTTTTGAAAAGCTTGAGGGAGTTTCTTCAGCAGAAAATGGACGAAAGAGAAATCTGAAGAAACATCTCCAAACCCTGAGTGACAGTGAGCTGATTAAACGCTGCAGGAATCTGTTTGTGGTAGATTTTACCAGTCAACAATCACGGAAACAGCTGATTACGATTTTTTAATTCATATTTTTTATTGTTAGAATTTGATTTAGTTTATTGAGTAAACATCTCAATTCTCTGTATGAATTTGCAGAATAAAGCTCATTTATTTTCACAGGCAAAGGCTACTTTTCAGTGTGTATTGTAGGACATGTCAGGATGTGGTACTTAACATTTTTTTAAATTTCCTATCGTGTTTTATGGGTCAGTGACAAATCACGTTTGGCAATATAGGAAAGCAAAAAACTACTTCAAATAAAGTTTTAAGAAGCATTAATCAGGTCTCTCTCTGTACAATTTGTATTCTTAAAACCTGTAACTGAATAAATGTTATTTTTTAATTTACATTTTAAATATTTATTTCACTTAGAGTATTAAACTAGTGTTTTAATTGTTTTTGTTTTTTGTAACTTTTTTACAAGAGTTAAACTGTCTGTTTTGAAGTTTTTAGGGTTACACCACATGACGAGTTTGGCATTGTCTCTTATATCATGTATGACACTACACATGTTGTAAAACCTAGAATAAAGTTGAAATATGTGTATTTTTGTTTACCCCCAAAACCGTATAATATAAGAAAAGAAATCTAAATCTTAGGGTCTAAGGAGGATATGTGAAGGAGGATTAAACTACTACAGGTTCAGGACAATAATATAGGGTTAAATGATGCAAACGATGGGTGTTTCCCATATATAAAACAGACGTGTGGCGTCATGCATCGTCCCACTGCTGCAGGTCAGAGACTCACTGCAGGCCGCTTCACATATTTAGGTAATTAGACTCAATCAACAGTTCCCTGTTAGCAGATTCTCTGTAAAACATGCCAGCTGTGGTCGAGAGGGGAGGGAGAACAGCTGGAACAGCTGCTGGAGAAGTTTGAGCTGTAAACTTTTCAGAAAGTCGCTCTAAAATCGTCTTTTTTATATACTCCTGGGAAATAGCAAACTGTGAAGTGTCAGAAATTAACACATCTGAAAAGTGAGAAGTTGTGAGTCATCGCAGAGTAGAATACCACACAGATCAGTAACTGCGGGGAAGTTTGCACAGAACGTAACCCTGTAAACTGTAAATAGACATCAGGACGCATGGCGGCATGCTCCATGCCTGAATATGTTCAACTGGCTTTGCGTCACCAGTGTGGTGGCACTGAGTCTTTCACATCATTTGGATTAGCCAGGATTTGGGAGGGGGGAAAAAATCCAATCTTGTTTAGTGAAGAACAGCAGGGGCCAACGGAGCTGTTTCATTCTCCAAGTCACAGCTCGGAGTTTTGCTCCTTCTCCCAGCAGCAGGTGTAAATTTGAAATAAGTAATCTCGCCTTTCTCTCACTAATGCCTGTACACCTCATTAACACTCATCTTCCTCGCACCTCTGCCCATCCCCCACCCGTCAAACTATTCTGATTCATTAGTCAGTACATAATACAAACCCTGTAAAACCTGATAAAATCTGTCTGGATTTGCATGTGTGACGCAATGTACATCACCCACAATACTCTTTAGGTGTGATGTAACAGAAAACAAAGGAGCTGCTGTGAAGGTGGAGGTTTGACTGAAAATATTAAGTTAAAGATGGCATGTGAAGTTTTATTGAACAAGGTCTTTTAAAGTGAGTTTCTATTCTTGTGTGTTTATCTGCTCCACATATCTGGAACAAGCTGTCACTGCTGGATCGACTTTTCTGTTTGCTGCTTTTATTTGTGCTCTTGATTCTTTTGTTCCTGTTTTCCTGTACATCAACTATTTTAGTTTTTCTTGAATTGTCTTGACACTTTTAGGGTTATGTGTAGAGGACTCTGACTGATCTTGTTGTTGAAGTGTGCTTTTAAACTTTATCATTTTTAAAAATTCTATTTATTTTTTATTTTATTTTACATAAAGTTTGTATTTGATTAATCTATTGATTATTGAAAAAAATAATCAATTTTTAATCCTGATTCTATCAACTTATTTCTTTAATTGTTTAAAAAAATATTAACCTATTGATTATTGAAACGATTAATTGATTAATTGTTTGCTTCATAAAATGGTGTACAATCACTGTTGATAACTGTTTCCCAAGGATGAAGAATCCACCTATTTTTTTTGTCCAGATCAACAGTCCACAACCCAAAGATCATCAGTTTGTTATAGAAGAATGAAGAAGATGAAACCAGAGAATTTGGACATTTTCTTCTATAAAATAACTCAAATAGATTTAGCTTGTTTATCAAAGTAGTTGGTGTCTATTGTCAAGTTGGAAACTGAACTAATGAATAAACTAATCGCTGCAGCTCCACACAACAACACATTCTCCACATTCACAATCATATATAGAACTGCCAAAACACAAATACACACCACCATTAAAATGACACTAAATCATGAAAACCAGAGCCCACGCCCCCTCTTAGGAAAAAGAATCACCTTCCTATATTGAAGAAAGAGGGCGTTGTGAAACCAAACAAGCGACTTTGAAGATGCTGAACCTGTGTTTTCCCACAGGATACACTTCTCAGCTCCTTCCCCACTCTGTTCTGTTCTCTCGCTGTCGAGGCGTCTCCACGGCAGCCTCATCACCCTCAGCAGCAACGTGACCATGTTTTTCCCCCTCTGTTCCGTCCCAGCGCTCGTCTCTGTGGGCTCGTGACGGATCATGTAATAACTGAGCTCTGAGACGAGCTGCGGCGTGTAATCTCCCACAGATGTCCGACCACTGCCATGAGGCCTAATAACACATCATGAAATCAAACACACCCTAATGAAGTGCGGTGTGATTATCTGGCTCCTAACACATACTGAGGGGCAGTGTGTGTGTGTGTGTGTGTGTGTGTGTGTGTGTGTGTGTGTGTGTGTGTGTGTGTGTGTGTGTGTGAACAAACTATTTCTGAACAAACTGTGCGTGTGCTCAATTAAAATTTCACTTTCTTTTACTAACCATATATAGCCTTCATCATCTCGGGAAACATCAACAACTCAATTTGATCTCACTTTATGTGCTTGTGCATAATATATTATATTATGGAAGCTTGACCTTTTATTCAAGCTGTAATACCTTAATAATATGTGTGTCGGTGTGTGTAAGAGAGAGAGACAGTCAGCGATAAAAGGTAAAATCTTTGCATTGTTTTGCAGCACGTTTATGTTTGTAGGTGTTTTCACTGGGTTGACTTCTCTCCAGTTGCAGCACATTTATCTCCATTGTAAAAAAGTAAGATCCAAGTTGTGATGAACAGGAACTACACTTCATCTCACTCCAAAAAATAGCATTATCATAAATAGCTCATTAATGAAATATAGCTGCTATCATTAGTTGCCTTCAGGCTGAATCTGAATCCCAACACAATCAAACCCAACGATGACTGGAGCTTCATTTCGAGAAAGATTTTTGCAGCTGTCTGAATAATCCATTTCTGTCATTAAAGATGGCAAAAGCTGTTCGCTTAAAATGATAACGTCAACTGACTTTAAAGCAAAAGCACACACACACACACACACACACACACACACACTCAAACACACACACCAGCTCTGTAGCATCATTAGACCTGAGTGTCCAAGGCCACAGCCTCCACTGCTTTATGAATATCCCTGAATCTAAATTATTTTTTCTTTGATTAAAAATATAAATAAACAAATAAATAAATAAATAAAAAAGCCATCAGAAGTAATATAAAAAACATAAGTACTATCAAGCTAGTCAAGCTTTATGCTTCTCAAACATTTTTGATTCATATAATTACATCTATTTTATATGAATCATCATAAATCAGAATAAATTGAAGGCATTCGCTGATATTAATGGATAACATGAAAGAAAATGGGATGACGATAGTTGTAATATGTAGGAGAGGGGACAACTATTACACACCATGGAGTTTGTGAGTCCTGCTGCCACCAACGATGTGCACACACTGACCTGGAAGTTTTCTTTCAGGCAAATCAATGTCTCATGAATAGAATGGGCCATTTTACTTCACTCGTAGTGACTATCTTCCAGGTCAGTGATTGAATCACCAGCAATAAGATCTTGGCCCTGATTCACCTGTAAAAAGACTGAAAAATGTGATTATTTTAAGGCAATGTTTTACAACAGAGACACAAAAAGAAGATTTCACTCAACACAAACACTTTGTAGAAGAGCTGCTAGGAATACTCAATTGATGAATTAGTCGCCAACTTTTACATTAATCACCAATTAATTTGATAATCATTTATAGATTTGAGTCATTTTTAAGAAGAAAATGTCCAGATTCTCTGGTTCCAGCTTCTCTTCTCTGATTATTTTCAGATTTTTTTTTTAATTTTCAGATTTTCTTTAGGTGCAAAAAGTCATGCCTCAGACCCTATTTCTCCTTTGTAATCCACTGCTTGTTTCTTAATTTCTACAGAATAAGTTCATAAAACCCTGTCAGTGATTGAAAAATAGTGCATCAATCTGTGTGATCCTCTGTCTTCAGCTGGACGACCACAGAACACTTGAGTCTCTGAGCCACTGCAGAGTGAAGCCACTTGAAAGCTGCAGCGGGCAGGTTAGTCTCCGGTCTGCAGGCGGAGGTGAGTGAATGGGCTGCACTTCCACTCCTGTGTGTGTGTGTATGTGTGTGTGAGCGTGTCCAGGAGGAGCTGTGCCCCAGGCTTTGTCAGCACGGATTAAGAACTGAAAGGTCAATACAGTCTCCTCAGCCTGCCACTGTGGATCAGACGGAGGGAGGCGAAGTGGCAGAAGAAAGAGCCGAGGCACCACTCGGAGCCTCAGAGGCCTTCTTAGAATGTGCTGGAAGTTGGTATTTCTCCTCTGACGACGGTGTTCGCTTCCTCCAGCTCTTTAATCTTCCTAGGACGACCTCCATGATCCACCAGCGAATGTTTGAAGTAAAGGCTGCAATTAACCACTATTCTAATTCTAATAGTCAATTACTGTTTACCAAAGCTAAAGATTCAATCAAAATGTCAACAGATTGAACTATAACTACAAATCTGCATTAGAAACTACTAGAAGTAAGTGGGAACAAACCCTGAACTAAATATTTGATGTGGATGACATAGCAACATCAATTTCAGGTAATTAACTCCTTATGAAACCATCTGATCCCTGTGGGGGTGTGTATAATGATATGCATTGTCAAAACAAGATTAGACATGCAAACTCATATTGTTTCTGCTGATTGAATATTGCACAACCAGCACAGTTCTACACAGATTCCAGGTTCATGCAGTGACAATCAGTAATATTGGAAGAAGGTGAAAACCAAGTAGAGCTGCAATGACCAGTCAATTAATCGATTAGTTGACAACTATCTTATTAATCTCCAAGTAATTTGATAATCCATTAATTGTTTTGTGTCATTTTCAGATAAAAATGTCCAAATTCTCTGGTTCCAGCTCTTCAAATATGAGTATTCTTAGTCTTCCATCTCTCTATAAAGCAAGTAGCATCTGTCAGTCTGTTCCTCGCATTTCTCTCTTTGAAATGCGAGGTTTGTTAGATCTACTTTAACTTTCAGATATAGCTTGTGCATGTCACAATGGGGGGTATCTTTTTTGTAAAATTATTTTGGATGGATATTTCTATCTTTAGGATAGTCAAAACATCATTATTCTATTATTATCATTAAAACATGAAGTCCCATAGCTGTGCTGTAGGGTGTAGGGGGTAGTGCACTTGACTCATACGCAAAAAACCTGCGTTAGTGTCCCACCACTAACTAATCAAATAATCATTTAGATGAATGGATGAGTAGATAATAGATGAATCAACTATTACTATAGTTTTTAGTTTCAGGGTTTAGAATTTATACTAAATCCACATTTAAAGGAAAAAAGTACTGACAGTAAAGGTGGAGGCTAAAAATCACCCTTTAGGTGCCATGTTTAGGCCATAAATAAAAAGAAATGAGTAAGAAACAAAAAGATAAAAACTTCTTCTTTCCATTCTTAATGTTTTTCTTAACAGTCATTTAACTTTTAATCTAAAGAATAATTTCTGTTATCTTTCTATTAATCTCAACTCTGTAACTGTTCTGTTATTGTTTATTTCTTATGAACATTCATGTTGAGCAATTCTACAAGTGCAAAGCGTAATACATATGTCCACAAATGGTAAAGAATATTATAGATCCATAGATGCAGGCTGTCTGCTACATGTGTATATCACGTCCTTACAAGCAGCAGCTCAAATCACTTTCTCAGCCAGAATCTGACAGCTGGCCAAAACAATAATAATAAAAAGATTCTGAAAGTGTGAGGGGAAAACACAAATGGGATTTTGTCCCCAGTGGAAATGTCGCCACAGCCTATAAAACACTTTTGTTTGGTAGAAATATGTAATTGAACATGACGCCTCATTCTTGAAATATTGTTTGAAAACTAACACTGTTGTGTTGTGGGTGTGTACTATAGTTGTGAATAAGGAACTATTAGTTGATGTATACAAGTGTCAGGGTGTAAAAGTGAAGTGAAAAGGCTACTTATAGCTGACAAATGTTAAAGAATGGCATGTAAATACTTGTGAATTTACTTGACACTCCAAACTGGCAGCTTGAATGTTTCATTTCCAACAAATAGAGAGTTTTAAGCTGCTTGTCATTATGCTGAGTGAATAAGTTTCACCTGAGTGGCTTGAGTAATTGGAAATATTACCTGGGACTCTGGTGAGTTTAATCCCGCCATAATTAAAATGAACAATTTCACACTGAATTACCTGTAACCACTGAATTCAGTGAAATTGTGATGATTGTACTTGACGTCTTTCCTAAAACATATATTACAAAACATCTTTCTTTGTAGAGTTCAAGCAAAAACAATTGAATGGAAAACCAGTTAAAAGCTTCATACAATGCTTAATATTTATATTATTGAATCCTTTAATAAATGTATAATTTGGTGAGACATTTTATTTAACCGCATGCTATCGAAAACCCTGAACCTAATGGGATAAATAGATGGAGGTTATCAGTTACTTCCATCTCATTCCTCTGCTCCTCTAGTTCATTTTCCTCTAAAACAGACTCTCTCTGTGTCTCTCTTTGATACACCCGCATTAATAGCTTTATGTCACCATGGCCATGATTGACTTTTCATCTGATAGTGATAAAACTGAATCTGTCTGTGCGTGTCTGTCTTTAGGAATTTTTCAGAAAGAGAAGTCTGAAGGGAAGTCACAGAGGAAGTAAAATATATCGATAAAGGTGAGAAGTTTGATGGAAACAGAGAAACATTCCAAGTGTGAGTGGTACAAAGAGAAGGAAGAAGACAGACAAAATCATTAGACAAGATAAGAAATCAATTTACTGCAGCAGTGTGACTGAAACTCAGCACTCCTCCAAATTCTCAGTTTGCTATTTAAGGACTACTATTATTATCTAGGCAGCGTTACAGATTGTCAACATCATCAGCAGCAGGTTTAGTTCATCACACTGGCTTCAGCCACAGTAATGATGTATACATCAGTAAATATTCCTTCACCTACGCAACATAGCAAAGGTCAGACACTTCCTATCTCTGAAAGATGCAGAAAAACTTATCCATGCATTTATTACTTCCAGGCTGGACTACTGCAATTCTTTACTGTCCAGTTGCACCAAAAAGTCTCTAAGGACTCTCCAGCTGATCCAGAATGCAGCTGCATGTATATTAAATGGCATTAGGAGAAGGGAGCATATCTCACCTGTATTAGCCTCTTTACACTGGCTTCCTGTGAAATCTAAATAGAATTCAAAATCCTGCTCCTCACTTATAAAGCGCTCAACGGTCAGGTGCCATCCTACCATAGGGATCTCTTAATCCCATATCACCCATCCAGAACATTACGCTCCCAATATGCAGGCTTATTGGAGGTTCCCAGAATTTCTAAAATTAAAACGGGAGGCAGAGCCTTCAACTTCCAGGCTCCTCTCCTGTGGAATCGTCTTCCATTCTCGGTCCGGGGGGCAGACACCCTTCCTATATTTAAGAATAGGTTAAAAACTTTCCTGTTCGATGAAGCGTATAGTTAGGGCTGGCCCTGGCTGGCCTAGTTATAGTTATGCTGCAATAGATTAGTCTGGTCCTCATGAGATGCCCTGAGCTTCTTTTTCTTCTTCCATCTGTGATACTGATGATCCACTATTGTACTTTAAAATCTGCTGTGAATCCTGCCATGTGTTTTCTCTTTCACAGAACATGCTGCATTGCAGCCACTGAGGGATCTGCGGATGTTGGAGGGTCTGAGGCTGCCTTGGTGAAACCTTAAAGCTGTGATGGATCCTGCACCTCATCCTCGACTTATACCAACATTTATTACATTTCTGTTTATCTGTTTGTAATATCCAAATTTCCCTGTAATGTTTCCACCTGCACACATCATCTAACGCGGCCTGTCTATCCTGGAAGAGGGATTCCTCCTCTGTTACTCTTCCTGAAGGTTATTCCTTTTTTTCCCTGTTAAAGGGTTTTTTTAAGGAGTTTTACCTTGTACGATGTGAGGGTCTAAGGACAGGGAATGTTGTGTTGCTTTTGTACAAACTGTAAAGCCCCCTTAAAATCTGTGATTTGTGATTCGGGGCTATACAAATAACTTGAATTGAATTGAATTAAATAGAACCTTTACATGTCCATGTGCAGACACTCAATTGTGTTTCTTATGTTTGTGTTTGTATGTTCTGTCTTGGTGTTGCTGGGTGTGAAAAACATAGGGATGCATAACCTCTTTCTTTCAAATCCAGAGTTTGTCATAGAGCTGCAAAATTAACAGATCAGTTGCCAACCTAAACTTAAAATAATTGCCAATTATTTTGATAATCGATTTGATTATTTTCAGGTTTCTTTGGTCTTCTATAATAGTAATTTAATGATCTGGACAAAAAAATGTTTAGGTTGAATCTTAAAATTTAGGAAAGAATAATTGACATTTTATACTTTTTATGAATCAAAAAACTAGCTGTTAGTTGCAGTACTATTTTATCAAATAATCCATGTATGGAGCCATGATGCTGCTGCATTTATTCTTTTCTCCCCACCACCCTTGTTGTGTTGTTTTGGGTTTTAATTTTAAGCCATGAGTGTCTAGTGAGAGGCTCACTGCTGTTTTTTGGAAGGATTTTAAGGCTTCCTCACTTCTTCTTTGTGTGGGAACCCTCCGTTATACTGAGGTCCAGCAGTTCATGAATCTGCTCTTGGCGGAGGTTGGTTCTATTGTTAATTGTGTTGTCATGTGGCAGGAAAGACTGTTGAGTTGCGTTGCCCAGCATTGTTGCTGCGTTAACAACCAAGAGGCTTAACATGGTAGATGTATGTTTGGCAAATCTGCGAGTATCTGGCCTAATTCTGCTGATTTTGGGCCTGAGGTGGCTTCTTTGTGAGTATTGGGGAGCTCATACATGCATGGCATCTCTTCTCAAGGATAGAAGTGATTATATGAGGGAATGAATGAAAATACTTAGGGACCGGTTGTGATTTATGGTCAGAGGCACCGGAGAGATGCCATCCATCTGTTTTCTATACCTGTTTATTCCTCATTAGGGTTTCAGGCAGGGATACACCCCAGACAGTTCACCAGCCTATGGACACACCTTTTACTCACACACTCATACCAACGGGAAATTTGCAGTCTAATAATGTAATGCAGTGTGACACTAGAAAACTCAAAATAACACATGTATAGTAGCTCAAAACCAAACTGCAGAGCTTCTATTTCAGTTTTGATGTCCTTGTCATCTCCGGTATGCTGGGATTGTTTTCAGCAGACCCATATTTACTATCCACCCATTGCCTGCTTGTCTATATACTAAAACTGGGATCCATAACCTTTCTTTTTTCAGGAGTTTGTCCTGTAAAAAGAGGAAAAAACAATTCAAAGGCAATTTCTGTGTCTAATAAATTTGTCTTGTTCAATATATCTTTTC
>JAYKQN010000009.1:22802500-22940000 GCA_036785175.1 Eupleurogrammus muticus
TGTTGTTTTTTTTTTATTTTTGTGGTCAGTTTGTTGCAATGAATCAGGTGCTGCAGGCGTTTGTATGAATTACCACCCATATTTTAACCTCTAAATAGTATTTCTTTGAATTATGTGCCACTTTTCCTCATTCTTACCTGTGAAAATCCTTGGTAATGGTCTTTGGTAAATGTTCCGCCTGCCTATATTCTTCATTGACTTTGTTTTTATTCCTTAGTGCTATTGTTTGAATGTGTCATAAAAAAGTGCTAAGCTATACAAATAACTGGATATGTACTGTGTGAATATTATATAATGTATTGACACAATAACGCATAAATTCACCCACTTACTCCAAACAAAAATTATATGTTCAATCAATGAGAAATCAAATATGAATAGAAATGATTAAGCTATTATTAATGAGATCTCTGTAAGGAAAACAGTCAATCATGAATTACAACTGAATTACAAGAATCACTCGGTTAAGTTGTTATATCATCAAATAACATTAAATATATTATTATTATAAGGGAGTAAATTAACAAAAGTATGAAATTGTTGGATAATTGAGTTAGAAGTTCATTTTCCTGAAATGCTTTGTCAGGTCTCCCTTAGCGGTGCTTATGATTTGAGTCAGACCATCAATCACAGTGTCACACTAAGTGCTTCTAACATGCTTCCTGTTGTGAGTGGATGTGAGAGCTGCAACACTTAGATGGAATCAATATACCAGCTATTATACATTGGTTCAGGCCAATGAAAAGTTAAATGGTTTAGTCATGTCAGGGCTGCATCCTCCCATCAGACGTAATGATTCCAGCACTGAGGTCAGAGGTCAGAGGTCACTGAAATACATTTGTACTGCCAATACTGAGATAAACATGTTGTTTCGCCTTGCAGTAATTCCATTTCTTATCAGTGAAACCCATTTATTTCCATTTAGTATGTTCTTTCAAAGACATAATGAAGGTTGTAAATCCCTCAAGCATCTTTAGAAAATGTTCAAAACTTACAAAATATTCTTCATTGGTTCCCAAAGCTGAAGATTTAACCTAAAATATATTTTTTGTCCAGACCAACAGTCCACAACCCAAAGATCATCAGTTTATTATGATAGAAAAGTAAAGGAAAAAAAAAAGATTTGAGAAGCTGGAACCAGAGAATTTAGAAATTTTCTTCTTGAAACTGATTCAAAGCAATTAATTGACTATCCAAATAGTTGGTGATTGATGCAATATTTAGAGAAGAATGTCTCATGCTGTCAGGAGGCAACAAACAATCCATATCATGGGCAGGACTGCAACAAATATTTTGATAGAGGTCAGAGGATCGGCTCCTCTGGGCTCCATGTTGATGTGTCCTTGAGTAAGATACTTAACCCTGATTTGCCCCCAATGGCTGTGGTTCCAGCTTCTCAAATCTGATTAGAATCTGGTTCAATAATCAATATTTTAATAAATTCTAATTAAATTAGTATCCAGCTATTATATCATCACCAACTATTTGCATAATTGATTTGAAGTAATTTTCTTTTTGAAGAAAATGTTCACATACACCTTCTCCTTATTATTTTCTTGTTTCTTCATTCTTCTATAATAGTAAACTGATGATCTTTGGGTTGTGGACTGTTGGTCTGGACAAAAAAAGACATTATATATTGAATCTTCAGCTTTGGGAAACAGTGATATTTTTACAATATATTTTATAAACCAAACAAATAATTGATTAATCTTTTCAATAATTGATAGTAATTGAGTAAAATACCATTGGAGCCCTATTTCTTATTTCCTATCTATCTGTCTATCTGTCTATCTATCTATCTATCTATCTATCTATCTATCTATCTATCTATCTATCTATCTATCTATCTATCTATCTATCTATCTATCTATCTATCTATCTATCTATCTATCTATCTATCTATCTTTCCACCCAGTCCAAATGCAATTAAAGGATTTTACATTTTATTCTCCTCCCAACAGGAAGAACATTACACTGTCTACTACATATCTCCACTGGTTCTCATGTTTAATACATGCACCAGCACATAATATCATCTCTACATGACCCCCCTCCACACACACACATACACACACCCATGTAAACCTCAGTCTCTCCTCTGATTGGATCAAATCTAACCCACAGGAAGCAGAGTTGTGCATTTAAACCCCAGAGCAGTTTTCTCTGCTGCAGCTGACACATGAGACAAGCTTCTAAGAACATTACTGCATCAGAGTCTCAGTCTCCTAAAAGCTTCACATTGCAGACTTTCTTCAGCACCATCATCATCCTCAGCAGCAGCATTGTGCGTGTCCATTTGCTAAATGCTTTACAGGCTAATAACTTGCAGTTTTTATGGGGTAATGTTAAGTCTGAGTGTTCAGTCGTCTGATGGATAAAGTTCAGTGTCAGACACACTTAGGTTTCACAGACACTGCAGGACATTGAAACACAAACCAAGCTGATTTAAGAGAAAAATGGCATAATGTTACTCAACATACGGCCTGCAATGTTCACTCCTTTTAGATATAGATGGTTAAATTTACTAAATCATTGTTTTTCTTTGTTGTGTCCTTTTTTGTACACACTGCTTAATTTTACATTAGGTTTAATACTGATTATGCATATTCAAACCTTAAACTAATCTGAGTTTAACTGCAGCTTTTTTTCTGATCACAACACATCATTATTTTGTAACATACCAATATTAATATTACATCCTACGACATTAGATAGATAGATAGATAGAATAGATAGATAGATAGATAGATAGATAGATAGATAGATAGATAGATAGATAGATAGATAGATAGATAGATAGATAGATAGATAGATAGATAGATAGATAGATAGATAGATAGATAGATAGATAGATAGATAGATAGATAGATAGTTTGTCAGATCAACATCTGCTTGGAAAGTCCCAACTTTGGATATAGCCTGCATCCTTTATTGTAGATTTCTTTAAATAGATATTTAAAAGATCATTATTATCATTGAATGTTAAAATCCTTTAGGTGGTGTAGGAGTGCTTGCCTTTGCTGGATGTCTTCCCCTCTCTCTGTCTCATTAACTCCTGTCTACAATTTTACAATATAAAATAGAGTCTATGCCACAAAATATCCATAAAAGAGTTAAAATCCCATAGTATTGCGTATCACAGCGCTAGTTCCAGTGTAAAGTTCCATATCACGACTCCTCCTCATGTTGCTTCTCAATTAGAATCTCTGTTCTCCTGTTTCTTCCTGCACTCATCCTGCAGCCATCGTAAATAAATTATAATAATGAGGCATTTATCCCAGTGAAATACCAGCACTATCATCCGTTTAATCATCATTTATGAACACATATAACTGTAAAATGCCCAGGTGGTTACACTAAACAGGAAAAAGGACAAAATGAGAGATTTATTCTAAGTCTGGCTTTACTTGTTCTATTAACACTATTTTAAAACTGATATAGGGATTCTGCATTTTTAACATAAATTGTAGCCTTTTCTTTTTACAGTAACTGTATTTCCATGTCTTCCCTCAAATTAATGCATATCCATGTCTTACCCAATGTACAATTTGTTTATTAAGACTATGGAACCTTCCAACAAACCCTCATTTGGACGAACATAAAAAATCTACTTAAGCTTCCACTTTATTTACAGGAAAACATACTTTCTATGGGCACTGTACTAGTACAATAAATAAATAACACAAATTCCAAGCATTTGTTGAATATTAGAGGTCAAGTTTTGCAGGTTTTATAATTTACCAAGTTTGAATTTGCAGTTAATGCATTTTTATTGTTTTTTTTTTTATATTATTGGTATGTTAACACATATACATTGGTATAACACATTAAACATACTTTTATTGAAGGGATTGGTCAAAATGTTGTTTTATTGATTTATGTCACACAGTATGTGCATATTTTGCAAATATTTTAGGCATAACTAATGCTTAAATGTCTCATAAAATCAGTTTAAAGTCAATTTTTTAAAGTAGTAGTTGATGCAAAAATATCTCTATATAAAGTCTTTTTTGACCTTAGATTGTACCCAGTGCCTTCAATAGTGATGCTAATTGCTGTGTAAAGAAATAGAAATATGTTTGGTGCTTGCAATGAGAAGAAGTAGATGGAAACGTATATCCACATTTTCTAATTTAGCATGTGATGGCTGTTTGACATCCAGCCTGTTACTGGCTACAAATTCCCAGTCGAAACTTCATCTGGCATGTCCCCAGCAATTAGATTTCCAACGCAGAACATCAGAGAACCTCAGCAACTCCAAGTTCAAAATGCAAAATGGCTTATCCTGGCATAAACTGTCAACATATCAGCATCAAGACTCTCTTGTAATCGACAGACAGTTAGAGGAAGACATAAATCACTTAAAACACTTCTGGGAAAGAGAAAATCAAAGAAAACCCTTGATGTGCTGATGAGGAATCTGACATATATAAGAGTTGTCAGGTGCTGTGAATTGCCACTTTGTCTTAATATGGAAAAAAGTGTGTGTTTGGCGGTGCCACTGAAGGCCGTCTGTCTGCAGCACGTTCACAGCTCCTTCATCTTCATTCAGCTTGCCTCAAAGAGCCGTTTAAATTCAGCCACATACCTCTGACATGACAAACTCCCGGCTAATCTGTCATGATTTGTGTAGACAGGAGGGATTTCACATCCATACATATCATTCACACACACGGGACGGAACACATGAATGTCAGAATCTGATTCCAATGGTTAAAACAGGTAAGAATGTGACACGACAGCTTTATAAAGTCTGCAGAGTGTTATCAGCCTCATAGATAAAGCTGCTAATATATTCGTATTAACCCTTTGGAATAAAAACACAATATGCTGCTATGTCACAAAATAATGATGTTTTATGTTTTGAAAATGTGGTTAAAGGGTTTGGAAAGATCATGGTTTGGATTAAGGCCACAGCGCACTCCAGAATTGTAATTTTTGCATAAAATTGTCTATTTTCAGTAATATTTTTGACATTCATTTGACATTTTATAAAAGTCTGATGAATGTGTTTGTTAGCAAAACAAAACATTTAACGTTATATTATAATGGATTCTGAAAAATGATTCAGCAATATATGCAAATATTGCATATTTAATAGGTTCTATCTAATTTCTGTGTCAAAATGTAATATTTTTATAATACAAAACAGTTTATTTGCTTCTACTATGTTGAGATTCATTATAACTGGAGCAAATTAAAAAATATGTCCTGGATGGTGTCTGGCCTCATGAACACATTCACTGTACCCTCTGATTCCATCCCCCTATTTTTTTTTAAAGCTAATTGAATTAGTGGCATTAACGTCAGCAGTAGATGTATGGGCTCTGCTCCGGGAGACTTGTTGTACTCTAGGGAAAACGTCTGACTGCTCCTACAGATGCCATGCCACCTAACAAAATCAATCACCCAGACGCGCCGTTATCAATATTTTAAAATAACCACTATGAGAGGGAGTGAGAAGAGGAGCAGGGTAGGCGAGACAAACAAATGACAAACCAATAAAGATGAGGAGGGAGAAAGGCAGAAATATTAAAAAACAAAGTGCTAGGATAATGGAAGCAGAGGAGAGAGAATAGAGGATTTTTTTCTGATCAAACCGCTGAATGAAGAACTTGATGCTGGTAATGTGTCTCCGGCTTTGTGGCTGATTTCAGCTGCGTGGGAGGACTGACAGCTCTGTGTGTTTTCTTCATCAGTCGTGATTTTTGAGCAGGACAGGTCCTCAGCAGAGTGACATTACATAAGATAAAGCCATTTCGCAGTCATGCTTGAACAATATCTCACTCGCACAAAATGGTGAAGAGAAGGCATAGAAGTGTGGGAGGGTGAGATGAAACCCTTTAGTTTTCCTTTTTCCCCCCTCCTGTGAAGTTTGAGGCTATTTTTTGCCTGCAAGAAATGTTAAGCCGCAGACGTCTTCAGCTCCAGCCGAGGCCTTCAAAGGGAAGATGAAGGATGAGAGCGGAATGGAGGAATGGAGGGAGAGAAGGATCTATTTAAATCGTTAAAAGTGGGAATTCATTTGACCTGAACGATTACTGAGGCACAAGTGTCAGCGGCGACCTGGGGAAGCAACCCTGCAGCATCCCAACGTCCTGTCTTACAACATACGATCAAGCTACACATATTCCATATCTGTACCCTCCACGCACTCATTAATAAACACCATTTTTCAGTTTCAGACTTTCTATACTGTGACTAGTGCCAAGTACAACATTTCTTTAAACAGAAATTTGTCATTCGTGCCAATATTTTCTACTGCCAATCACATGAAAATGTGTTTTTTTGCCCAGACATGTTTTGATAGTTAGTAGACATCAATGGTATAGTTGGCGACTAATCAATTAATCAACTTATCATTGCAGATTTATCACTAATTATGTATTTTAATGAACTAGTACTGTTTTTTACAGAGCTTTTATTCTACATGGAAACCATTTTACCAATGTGCTTGCAACCACTTCACCTGTTATCACAAAGTTAGTCTAAAGAAATGGAGGAGGACAAAATAATAAAAAGGAAACCAAAAATAGTTCTTTAGGAGTAAAGGAAACCTGTTCAAGACTAAATTTGATCAACAAATTGCAAAACAGCATCACGAGATATGTTCATTTTTGTCAAAAGTCGCAAATATGCAAAACACTTCCCCACTGTACGCTGTCTTAGTGAACCCAAGCCTGTTTTCATTCTCTGACTGTGTGGACTTCAGAGAAGAGCAGCACAGATTTGGTTTTTACTTCACGCTGATGTTCCTGTCCGACAGTGCAGAGCAGCCTTCCCCTTGCTCTCCATCCTGTCTCCTTGAGGCGCAGCTCAGGTCACGTTCCTCCGAGACATTTCTCATTCCTGTTTCTTATTCTATCAATCTTACTGCATTATCATTTTCTATATCTGGAGCATTAGCTTCCTGACCATGGGGGAACAGGCAATCCCCTTCTCTAGCTGCTGGTAGTCAGGAATAATAATCAATCACTGAGCACCTGCCACAATGAGCACGGGTCCTGAATTCAGATAAGATGGCTTCACATTACACTGTTACACAGCCTCTATATTTCAGTCCTGTGGCTTTTACTGAGGAGCCTGGCAGTAGATTTTTGCACAAGTTCCGTCAGAAGTTGCACCAGCCAATCAATTTTTTGAGAAATGAAGTCCCTGATTTATTGATTTAGCTTAATGTCGCATTGGAAAATGCAGCACATTCTTCTTCCCTGAAGCCAAGCAGCCGATGCACTTATTACCAGTGTCAGAACGTCACCAACACAACAGAATCTGCGATTTCTTCTTTCTTCGCGTGAAGGAGGCATAGCACCTTAACGCATATTCAGCCTAGCCCAAGCAACATGAATTAAACCTCATTTGTCTGTCTCTTGTTCTCAGTGCTGAGCTGCTTTTGTCTCACGGTGAGAAGCAATCTGAGAACCACATTTCCCATAAGGCCAGTTGTTGGGCGCCAACCTGCTGGACTGTGGCTGTCATCATAGATTGTCCTGTTCTCCCACATGAAGCTAACAGTGTCCATCCTGTCATAAACACATTTATCTGCAATGCAAAATCAACTGATTTATTGTCTATTATTGTACCAGCAGATTACTTGTTTGTCAGCAAGTGATGGGATTGGTCCATTTAAAATTGCATCTAAATTGTTCTCTCCTTTTATCAGATAAACATTATCTGATAAAAGTATTTTTTCCTGTGATTGACAGTGTGTGGGAGCCTTTTTCCTTTTCTGCTTACATACGACCTGAAACAGATCAGATGTTCTAAAAATATCAAGAGATATGTTGAACTAAATAATTGAGAACTTAATGCTTCATTTATTCTTTAAGGTAAATGATTCAATCTCATGAAAGTTTATGAACCAGGTAAATATGGGTTGTTCATTGTCAAAGTAGAAATAGTGAAACAAAGATTCCTGAGAACCTCAGAACAAGAGCTGTGGACCATTTCTCAGAAATGGAACCTTCAGACTGATGGTGTCAATCAATCCAACACCCTCCACAGGTGTGGTCCACCAGCAAGGATCAGACCTAGACCTAGGTGTTTATTAGTCCTGAAGGTCACCTTGGGTTCCAAGAAATGATCCTAGGTGTTTGTATGTCCACCATCAGGAGTAGGGCTGGACTGGGACAAAAAATGGCCCTGGCATTTTTGGATTAGACCTCCTCCTCATATTTAGCAGCACATATTTAACTGCTTGGCCAAATCAGTCCTCCAGTGTCATCTAAAAGGCTGCTACTAAAGAGGCAAAGTATGATTTGTTTTACAAAATGTGTCACTGTCCAGTAACTGTTGTGCTTTCTAAAACTGGTAAAAGTTTAAAAACTATTTAGTAGCATGTGCAATTTGAACTTAATTCAGTTGAATCTTAATATAGAATAGAATATAGAAGAGTAGATAGATTGGATGAAAGTGATTTACATGTATTTATTTATGTCCCACACACTGCTCTGCTAAGCAAAGTTTTAATGTCACACATTGTTTTATTCATTTTTTTTTGTGAAATTTCACAAAAAAAGGACAAGCAAATTTTGGGATTTGTTTTGTTAAGAATAAAAATGCCAAAAATAAAATTTGCTAATAAATTTGCCATTTAATGGAGAGAGTGTTCTAACAAAACATGAGGTGACAATAATAAAGAATATTTTTTTTTTTCTCTTTTTTGCTCATGGGCATTAATCCTCTAAGAGGTAGCAAAGCATCCATGGAAAGGTCATCTCTAAAAGGACAGGGAAGGTGCTTCAAAAAAAAGGCCAAAAGTGTCAACCTGCATGTTGCCACACTGTTGAAAAACTGCTAGACTTTGAGTAGGATTTCCTTTATGTAAGTCATGGATATATTTGAGTTATGATATCTCTATTATGTGCTTGGTTTAGCTCCTATCAAACAGCACTTTTAAAAACTTGTCTTTGCATACACTTTTGCAAACAAAACAGAAACCATTTAGCGGTAACACCACAGCAACTAACTTGATTGTAATAAAGTATACTTTTAAATAAGGAAGTGTTGTGAAAACAAATTAAATGATGAAACTATAAAAGATAATGTTCGTAATCATAACGTTTATTGTCACTCATACAATCACAGTTTGGGTTTTAGATTCTTAGTCTCTTTAATTGTCAGACATTAAACATCTTCATATCTCTTGTCTCTCTATTAATATTTTTCTTTCTTTTTTACAAACTGCATTTCATTACTTAATTTGTTGTAAGTTTTATCTTACATCTGAGTATATGTCCAAGGTAGACTCGTACCAGTCTGGGGTGTATCCTGTCTCTCACCTGTAATGTGCTGGGACTGGCTCCAGCAGACCCCTATGACCCTAATGAGGAATAAGCAGGTATAGCAAATGACTGTTACATGTGTATATGTACACATGTAACTGAGTTATTCAAGGTAATCCTTGTGGTTTAACTTAATGCAATAAGTGTGGAAGAAAGTCTAGTTCGGATTGCAGGAGGTCAGAAGGGCCATTTCATTTGTTTCTTAAAAGAATAATACTGACAGCATATATTCAATATGTAGACAGTGTAAAATAACAGTAAAATACTGGCAATATTTTATGTTATTTTCACAGAGAGATTATTTTCTGTGTAAATCTTATTACAGAGACAAGAGCATCTTATTGGTCTAAAAGGGACTGCACTAAACTGGTTTAAGTCCTATCTCTCAGATCGTTCCCAATTTGTCCATGTCAATAATGTTTATTCTCTCTATACAACAGTTATTAATGGGGTTCCACAAGGTTCTGTGCTTGGACCAATACTTTTCACTCTCTATATGCTCCCATTGGGTAAAATCATTAGGAAACACTCTATTAATTTCCACTGTTATGCAGACAATACACAAATGTATCTATCAATTAAGATGAATGAAACCAGTCAGCTAGCTGAACCTCAAGTGTGTCTTGAGGATATAAATCCTGCATGACCTGAAATTTTCTGCTACTAAATTCTGACAAAACAGAAATCATTGTACTTGGGCCCTGAAGGAACTCAATATCCAGTGATATAGCTATCCTCGATGACATCTCACTGGCCTCTAGCTCCACTGTGAAAAACCTGGGAGTCATTTTTCGACCAAGACTTGCCATTCTCTGCCCACATTAAACATATTTCTAGGACTGCCTTTATTCACCTACGCAACATAGCAAAGGTCAGACACTTCCTGTTTCTGAAAAACTTATCCATGCATTTGTTACTTCCAGGCTTGACTACTGCAATTCTTTACTGTCCAGTTGCACCAAAAAGTCCCTAAGGACTCTTCAGCTGATCCAGAATGCAGCTGCATGTATATTAAATGGCACTAGAAGAAGGGAGCATATCTCACCTGTATTAGCCTCTCTACACTGGCTTCCTCTGAAATCTTGATTACAATTAAAAACCCTGCTCCTCACCTACAAAGCTCTCAACGGTCAGGCTCCATCCTCCCATAAGGATCTCATAGTCCCATATCACCCATCGAGAACATTACGCTCCCAATATGCAGGCTTATTGGAGGTTGCCAGAATTTCTAAAATTTAAATGGGAGGCAAAGCCTTCAACTTCCAGGCTCCTGTGAAATGGTCCTCCCGTTTCAGTCCGGGGGGCAGAAACCTTTCCTACATTTAAGAATAGGGCTGGCCCTGGCTGGCCTAGTCATAGTTATGCTACGATAGGTTAGTCTGCCGGGTCCTCATGAGATGCTCTGAGCTTCTTTTTCTTCTTACATCTGTGATACTGATGAACCACTATTGTGCTTTTAAATCTGCTGTGGTTCCAGGAGTCCTGCCATGTGTTTTCTCATCCACAGAGCATGCTGCAGTGCAGCCACTGAGGGATCTATGGATGTTGGAGGGTCTGATGCTGTCCTGGTCCACCTGGAAGCTGTGATGGATCCTGCGCATCTTCCTCCACTTACACGAAAATTCATTACACTTCTGTTTTTCTGTTTGTAATATCCAAATTTCTCTGTAATGTTTCCACCTGCACACATCATCTACTGCAGCCTGTCTATCCTGGAAGAGGGATCGCTCCTCTGTTTCTCTTCCTGAGGGTTCTTCCGTTTTTTTCCTTGTTAAAGAGGTTTTTATAGGAGTTTTACCTTGTAGGATGTGAGGGTCTAAGAACAGGGGATGTTGTGTTGCTTTTGTACAAACAGTAAAGCCTGTTTGGGCAAATCTGTGATTTGTGATTCTGAGCTATACACATAAATTGAATTGAATTGAATTAAATGTACTCAACACATAGTCCTTATGAGAAAAACAACTGCAGTTTTTGCATGTTTGTGTGCAAAACATTGTATAATGCAGAAGAATGTAATAAAATGCAGTGTTTTTTGTTGTATGCATCCAAAATGTTGCCTTTACCTCAGTAATAGTGTAGTATTAGCCTTCTGTAGTATACTGCAGTGATACCGTAGGAAAAAAAACTGCAGGTTTCATACTGCAGTATGATGCAGGATTTTTTCACAAGGGAGTTCTTCTCTGTTCTGAAACTCACACAGAGTGAAAACAGAGCCCGATGTAAGACAAATGCTGCGACAGGAAATAAGAACATTATTCATTGCTCATCATTCCCATGTATTAGAGAAAACATTGGTAGCTTACATTTACAAATAGGCCTGCATTATTAATAGAGAAAGAGACCCACAGCTGCGTCGGTATAAAATAGGCAATAAACAAAACCACATAATTTGAATAAATGTGATTTTCTTTCATTTCTCTATATAACCAACTACATAAAATACATTTTCCAAATTCTAAAAGGCCAATGTCTACTACTCACCCCACAAACAATAATAGTCTCATACTGAAATCAGAATGGTATTGTTCTGTTTAGTGAGGATGAAAGACATGCAAATAATAAACTAAGTTTACACAATGTATTATTAAACAGCTGCTAGTGGTAAGTACACTACCAATCAAAAGTTTGAGATCACTTAAAAACGTCCTTATTCATTAAAGGAAAGCGATGTATTTTCAATGAAGATTAAACTAATCAGAAATACACTATTATGTTAATGTAGCAAATGACTATTCTAGCTGCAATGTCTGTTTTTTATTGCAACATCTCCATAGGTGTATAAAGGCCCATTTCTCCAATGTTCTATTGGTACATTGTGTTTGATAATTGCATTAGAAGATAATGGATGATTAGAAAACCTTTGTGTAATTATATTAACACAGCTGAAAACATTTTAGATGCTTAGATGGAACATTCTTTGAAGGACTAAATCATTATTACTAATACACTAACTAAAAATCACAATTTGTATATTAATTTCGGCATCTCTATTCATCAGCTTCCAGCACATATCATTATATTTTCAGTATACATTGAACACGGCTAAAAGGGAAAGCAGGAGAAGCCAAATCATGTCTGTTTTCCATAGAACTAATAGACGTTTCACCACAGAGATTATTCCTTTCTCGTCTCCTTTTTAGATATAAAACTGCATTGTCATTCATTTGACATTTTCAGAAAACATATTGCATTAGCAAATAGTTTCGCAAACCTGCAGCTCAACTTTGATCAATCAAATAAAAGGTTACTTGTGTGCCTGCCAAGTGTCCACTGAGTCCATCATGAGTGAACATTCGTCACTTGAAGTTGTCTGAGATGTCAAAGTCTTTTACTCTCATGGTCCAATCAACAGAGTTCAGGAACTGTTCTATAACCATCAGTGGATGTTTGATATATTTCTTTTTTATGTCACTCAGTTTTTTGTCTAAATATCAATGACCCCCTTAGAATAAACATCAGGTCCCTTTCTTGGAAAAGTTGCCTGTAAATTATGTGGTTTTGTTAGCGGCCTTATACATTATCTGAACTGTACTTGAGTTTGTTAAATCATAAAATTTAAGTATGTTGGTGTTAATAAATAACCGGTTAGTGTGTGTGTTCTGTATTTGTCATGGTTTATAATTCTGACTGCTTTCTTTTGTATTATTACAATATTACTGCTCTGCAAGTATAACCCCACACCCCTACGCAACATTGCAGGTATGAATACAAAAGAGAAATTATCTTCTGATTTAGTTTCTGTTGTGCTTTCCATAGTATGGAAACACTCCTAGCCATCTTGCGCTTTAAGTGTTTTATGTGCCTCTTCCAAGTCAACATGTCATACAGCTTACTCCCAGCAACTAGTACAAGTTGTTTTCTTTTTTTTTTTTTTTTTTTTTATAAATGGCATATATTTATTTTTACCAAGTTATGGGATAATTGAATGATATTAAACCATATGTTAAGTTTGGCTATTTCAGTATTTAGTGTGTCCACTAACCCTTTAACCTTGTCAATGTTTTGATTATATGTTCTATTGAGTTTGCAACTCATTCGATAAATAAATGGAAAACACAACATTTTCTGGGAGACCTCAAACTTTTGAAGGGTGTAGTACGTGAGCTAATTTATCCTGCATTAGACAAACTAACCATGGCCATAGAACATTAATCAAAAGCGTGTTACCCATTAGGCTGAGTGGTCTAAAAGAGGTCCAGCTCTCCAGATGTTCCTGTTCACCAGAGCCTGACAGAACCAGCGTCACCTCCACCACCACGGCGGGTTAAGAAGGCCCTGCTGTGTGATAGGGAGCTCCAAGGGAGGTCTGGGAAATCAGAAAGCAAGAATGAGCCATTTCACCTAGTCTGCATCTCACTTTTTAACTTTCATTTGGAATATTAAAACATACAACATACAGTATCAAGTATTAGGAAAATAATGTATAAGGCTGGATGATGAAGTCCATTTGCATTATCTTACCCAAGATATGTCAATAAATATATATATATTTTTTTAATGTGGAAATAACCACTTATTTTAAGGGATGTTGAGTTTCAACCATTAAAACTCTAGACTAAAATTCACTTTGACATTCGGTGACAAATTGGACACTAACTACTGATGAAGTTTATTTTAGTTAATTTTATATGTTTTCTATTAGTTTCGTGGCTTGTCTTATTCCCAATAGTAAATAAATGGTTCACCTGATTTTGTGTTTGTAATCCATTGTCTATAATATGTTGGTCAGTATATTCAAATCACTTTATACAGTATCATTCAAAAGCAGTCAATTCTATACTCATTTATTCCTCATTAGGGTCCCAGGGGTCTGCTGGAGCCAATCACAATGCATTACAGGTGAGAGGCAGGGATACACCCAGACAGGTCACCAGCCTATCATGAAGCACACACACCATTCACTCACACATTCTTAAATTATGAATGAATTAAAAAAAATGACAAAGTAAATAATAAAGTCTAGAAGTACAACAGTTCTTTGATAGATATTTTTTCTGACTGAAAAAAATACTTTTTCAGGTGTAATATAAGGAACAAATTCATTAATCCAGACTTCCATTTTTTAAATTATACTATTTTTTATTATTATTATTATAATTCTTATTAACAGAACTCACATCACCCTGTATTCAAACTTTAGGAACAGAGTTATGATATTCTAATACTTCTGGGATTATTCTGTGTAAATAACAGTTGGAAATGAAATATCTCCATTCCCCAAATTCCTGAGACCTGCAAGTAAAATCCTCCAGACCACAGCTGGGTTTTCTGCAGATGTTTTGTGTCTGTGTGCGTTTAGTCAGAGGTTTCAGAGGACACATTTCATCCTTTTTCACTTTGTCAGGATGATTCAACAGCCACAAGCCGGTTGCAGGACTAATCACAGCATGGAGGGAATCAATCACCTTGATGAGTTCGGGTAGCTAGCGTGGCAGCTTCGGGGCTCGGCCAGAACCTGCTGCAGCGTCACGCCAAATGTCCCCCCCCAACACACAAACACACACACACACACCCCACCCCACCACCCCTCTGATTGGTACACAGAGACAGAGAGAGGCCTGAACGGCAGATGATGGATGGCCCTCCACTCGTGGGTGTCCTTGGAAAAAGGGTCATCGCCCTTTAGTCAGGAGCCTTCCCCTCCATCAACGTGGCGACAGAGGGCCTGGGAGGCTGCGGCGACGCTCGCTTTCAGAGCAATAAAAGTAAACCTGTGCTGACGTGGAACAAGAGGCCCTGACACAGAGGCACAAACACACAGGTTATCAACCTCCGCTGATGGATGGCTGGACTTGACCACACTCTGTCCCTGACGGGGAACTGCTGAAACTTTAGGAGGAGAAAATGTACACACGTGTGCGTTCGGAGCCTAAAAATTAGTAACGCTATCAATATCTGACAACAGCTCTGAGGAATAACTCCATCTTCCTCTTTTATTTAATCTTGCCATATCTTATTAGGTTACATCATACGGAAGCTATAATAGCTGGTACATGACTAACATATTACTTTCAAATGGCTGTAGATTTCCATAATGGCCTCTCATTTATCATTGATGAAGGTGACTGCAAAGCCCCCACTCACAGACTGTATTGACCAGACCCCACCCCGCCCCCCTCAACCCCCCCCCCCTCAACCCCCCAGTACCAGAGGCTGCATCTGTTGCAGTGTAGAGATAATAATAACAGATAATAGCTTGGAAGGGAGTGTGTGTGTGTGTGTTTGTGTGTGTGTGTGTGTGTGTGTGTACTATAGTGTATGTCTGAGGGTGGAAGATGGATAAGTAATAATGGTAAAAAAATGTGAATCTCACGGTTCACGTCAAAAGAAGTCTGGATGTCAAAACGGGATAAAGTGGTTGTGATCAGTCTCCTGTTTTGCTCAGAAATTGTCAAAATACCAATAAAATATGCCACATTTTTGATGATGAGTACCAGTTTTAGTTCTATCTATTTAGTTTCTGTTCTATCTGGTACAAACACCATCTGATGACTGATGATGATGCCTGAAAGAAAAAGCAGTGTGGAGCTATTAAAAAAAAAATACAAATTAAATAAAATAAATATAATATATATATATATATATGGGCGACACGGTGGAGCAGTGGGTAGCACTGTTGCCTCACAGCAAGAAGGTCGCAGGTTCAAGACCGCCTTGGGGCCTGGGTCTGGGACCTTTCTGTGTGGAGTTTGCATGTTCTCCCCGTGTCTGCGTGGGTTTTCACCGGGTACTCCGGCTTCCTCCCACAATACAAAACATGCTCAGGTTAATTGGCAAATCTAAATTGCCCATAGGTGTGAGTGTGTGTGTGAATGGTGTGTGAATGGTGTGTGTGCCCCACGATTGGCTGGCGACCATCTGGGGTGTATCCCCCTGCCTCTCGCCATAAAATGCGCTGGGATAGGCTCCAGCAGACCCCTGCGACCCCGAAAGGGAATAAGCGGGATAGAAAATGGATGGATGGATATATATATATATATATATATATATATATATATATATATATATATTATCTGCATTAATTCATTTTTACACATTCAATTTAGCATTTTTATTTGTCTCTAAAAACTGCCCTGCGTTTTATCGTGCATGAGATTAAGTAATTAACAGCAAAAAGGCAAATAGAACTAAGCACTTCTCGCCGCTACATAAAAGCTCTTAAGCCAGCTAATCTTAAAAGTATTTGTACACAGGAGGGAATTTCACAGGGAAACACAACACTGAGCTACAAATAAAAGATATAGATGCCAATAACCGAGAACCAAATGCTCCATTAGAATGAAATGGTCAAAGTGACTGGAAGTTCCAATAAAATTCAACTTGGCATTTTTCCATCAGCAGGATGAAAAGTTTCTTTTCTCATAGTTCCCTTTGAATTATGAAAGACCTAACTCTGGCCACAGTTTCTTTTTAAAAGAAGTGTAGGAGAAAATGAGTTCTTTATTTCCCATAAATCGCTTCATCCCTCCCATTCTGAAATTCTACGACCTAGAAAGTGATTTCAGTTCATTGTTCCAGGCACCAAAGAGCATTAATGTCTCTCTTTGTATCTTAGCAGAAAGATATTTCAAACTAATCAATTCATGTGCAGATGGTTTTCCAAATGGTGTTTTCCAAAGCTTAATATCAACTGATCTACCACAATAGTTGTGGCTGTCAAATGGAAACATCTTTCTTTGAATTTTATTCCTTCATGTTTCTTCATTGATTTAGTTCCCACATGTTCTCTCCAGTGTGCAATATAGAGGGTTTTATGTGTCCAGATTTAAAGACTTGTGTCTAACCCACTGCCAAACTCGCAGGGAGCCAATGCAAAGAATAAGTGAAGAAGCTGTAAGTGAGCGGTTGACTTATTGCTGAGGCTGGATTAAAGACGGCTCTAGTTGTCCATATAGAATAGTAACTGTTGGATGAAGGATTGTACCATCCTGGACACGCAGGTATTGTGAAACAACAGCCCAGTGTCAAATAGCACCATTTCCAACCGTAAACCCCTGTAGAGAAGACCTTAAAGCTCTCATTTCATAGAAATTACCAATTAATAGTCCCATTGGTACAATTAGTCCAACAAGTGGAATCATCTTGAAATATTTTATTCCATCGCATATTCTAATTTATTGTTGTGTGTTCTTAAAATAATTGCCTTTTCATTTCAAATTCTTTAAAAAACATCAAATAAGAAAATATTTGTTAAATGAATAACATGATTCTTTTTAAAGTATGATTAATTGTACCAAATACAAGAAATTTTCAACTGATAAAATTAAATTTTTTTGAAAAATGACCTGTTCGTTCTAGAGCTGCAGAGAGAAGCTTGAAAGATAATGTAAAACGATACTGACATAATTTTTGGTTCTTAAATTATTTTAGTTCCTATTCTTATTTCAGTACTTAGTTCTAAGATAAAATGTTTTGTGAATCTGACCCCAAATTGTCAGTATGAGTAAGTATAAGGAAAACATATACATAATTGTAAATCATCAATGTAAATATGGAATTATTCCATGTTAGTTAACTATAAATATAGAAGCATGTGAATCTAAAATAGAAGTTTATTGACCCCTGGGGGAGAATGGCAGTCATGGAAATGTTTCAACAAAGAAACCTGAAGCACTTCAGGTTTTGACCTGGGAGACAAAAAAGCAGAAACAAGCAGGATGGATGAAACACTTAACTATAACAGCCTCACTATTTATTGGCAGATTGAACAGGAACAAGTGGTCATATCAAATATTTGTTCCTCTCTTATTTCAAGCAGTCATCGGATGCTGGTGGAGGAATGGGCTGGTTCAGATAAGCTCCTCTAATGCCTCGTTCATCAATTGTTTATAGACCTAGTGTGCAGATTCCTTGTGGCTCTGTTTGGGTAATGCGGTCAGTGGTATAATAAGAAGCAGCCTGGGGAAATAAAATTATCTCATAGCCATGATTGTTGTGATATCCAGTCACTGGTGCTGTTTCAGTGAGATCAATGCATTTACTCTATCTGTGTAAATGGAAACAGAACCTGGTTCTCCTGTAAGTGTGTGATGGGGATCAACTGTTACATCTGGTAGTTTATGCAGTGTATGTGGCTTTTCTTAGTTTTTAACAGAGCTCAGATCAGTCTCACACGATTTAATCCTGGTTGTTGGAGATAATATTTATTTATTTTTTATTGCAGATGCAGTGGGAAATTGGGTCTAGATGAGTTTGAGGCAGCAACATGGTGGCAGTCGTCATTATTACTTGATATAAAGTATGTCTGCTTCTAGTCTCAGTCTTTGGACACATGGTGGCTGTGTGACTTTTAACACAATAACTTATACGATGATTTCCAGTCAGGTTTTAGAATTCATCAAAGGACAGAGACAGCTCTAGTAAAGGTTTCAAATGATATTCTCAACGCATCTGATAAAGGATTTATTTCCATCCTTGGTCTGTTAGATCTTAGCACTGCATTTGGCACAGTTGACCATCAAATTCTATTACAGAGACTATTGCATCTTATTGGTATTAAAGGGACTGCACTAAACTGGTTCAAGTCCTATCTCTCAGATCGTTCCCAATTGTCCACATCAATAATGTTTCTTCTATCCATACCAAAGTTAATCATGAGGTTCCACAAGGTTCTGTGCTTGGACCAATACTTTTCACTCTCTATATGCTCCCATTGGGTAAAATCATTAGGAAACACTCTATTAATTTCCACTGTTAAGCAGACAATACACAATTGTATCTATCAATTAAGCCAAATGAAACCAATCAGCTAGCTAAACTTTGAGCTTGTCTTAAGGATATAAAATCCTGCATGACCTGCAATTTTCTGCTACTAAATTCTGACAAAACAGAAATCATTGTACTTGGGCTCGAAATCCTGAGGAACTCAATATCTAGTGATATAGCTATCCTGGATGACATCTCCCTGGCCTCTAGCTCCACTGTGAAAAATCTGGGAGTCTTTTTCGACCAAGACTTACTATTTCCCGCCCACATTAAACATATTTCTAGGACTGCCTTCATTCACCTATGCAACATAGCAAAGGTCAGACACTTCCTGTTTCTGAAAAACGTATCCATGCATTTGTTACTTCCAGACTTGACTACTGCAATTCTTTACCGTCCGGTTGCACCAAAAAGTCTCTAAGGACTCTCCAGCTGATCTAGAATGCAGCTGCACATTTATTAACTGGCACTAGAAGAAGGAAGCATATCTCACCTGTATTAGCCTCTTTACACTGGCTTCCTGTGGAATCTGAATAGAATTCAAAATCCTGCTCCTCACTTATAAAGCGCTCAACGGTCAGAAGCCATCCTACCTTAGGGATCTCTTAATCCCATATCACCCATCCAGAACATTACGCTCCCAATATGCAGGCTTATTGGAGGTTCCCAGAATTTCTAAAATTAAAACGGGAGGCAGAGCCTTCAACTTCCAGGCTCCTCTCCTGTGGAATCATCTTCCAGTTTCAGTCTGGGGGGCAGACACCCTTCCTATATTTAAGAATAGGGTAAAAACATTCCTATTCGAAGAAGCGTATAGTTAGGGCTGGCCCTGGCTGGCCTAGTCATAGTTATGCTGTGATAGGATTGGGATATGTCTGCAACCTGGAAGCTGTGATGGATCTTGCTCCTCATTCTCCACTTACACCAAAATTCATACATTTCTGTTTTTCTGTTTGTAATGTCCAATTTTTCCTGTATTGTTTCCACCTGCACACATCATCTACTGCAGCCTGTCCGTCCTCTGTTTCTCTTCCTGAGGGTTCTTCCGTTTTTTCCCCGTTAAAGGGGATTTTTAGGGAGTTTTACCTTGTACGATGTGAGGGTCTAAGGACAGGGGATGTTGTGTTGCTTTTGTACAAACTGTAAAGCCCGTTGGGGCAAATCTGTGATTTGTGGTTCTGGGCTATACAAATAAATTGAATTGAATTGAATCAGATGTCTTTACATGTTCACACTGCTGCAAATGACACAATTATAAAATGACAGTTCAGGAAAAAAATGTATTTGGTAAAGAAAAAAATCCTCAGGAGTCAGGATTCTGAGCAGAGCAGCAACATTTTACTTTATAGCCCGGGAACAAAGGAGAGCTGTCAGGAGTGGAGCAATAGTCCACCCTAAGCAGTCTCAAGCTTTAGGAGCCTGTGCTCCACCCATACTCTTAAGCATATGTAGGTTACATCCTATTATGTCCCATACCTAATACACACCTCCTTTCATTATACAACAACCAATTACACCAGTATAACGCCATGTGTCACTGTTGCTAGGTTTAATACCCATATGTAAAAGGAATGTCTTTGTCCAGACTATTATTTCATTAATACTCTTAAGCCTTATTATTTTTATTTTGTTATTCTTGCCTGGTTTACACCCTTATTTCTTAACCCTTTCTTGAGGTTATTAAAAAAAATAATATAACATACTTTGATTTTATCCAGTGCGCCAGTGTGATTGCATTCACTACAATATGTGCTCAGTACATAAGTGAGGTATATGTAGGATATGATTAGTAACATAATACTTCTTCAGCATGTCACAGTCAAAAAAAATTACAAAAACAAACATCAAAGGTGGTGGTGGGATGAAGAAGTTGCACAAGCATAATGGTTAACGATTAACAGAATGTAAATCTATCTGGACATTTTTCTATCATGTGGGGCATTCTGCTGTTATTAAACAGGACAATATTACAGTCAGGTTGGGATATTTTACTTATGCTGCCATTAACCCAGTGCTTCTCAATTATTTTCTGTAGCACTCCCCCTATGAAAGGAGAAACATCTTGCACCCCCCCACTGTGCGACTATAAATAAAAATATTTGTCTATAAGATTGTTATAAGTAACTCTGCATGACACTGTATCCTTATTAACGTATTAGAGAACTAAAAAAGAAAGAAATATGCACCAACTTAAAACAAAGAATAGCTTTATTAACTGTAACAGAAAAGATTTAAAGGGCATCTAAACTGTAAACATTTCAATCATTTGTCTTCATGCTGTCCTCTGCCAACATTTTAGACACAGTAAAACACAGTTTTTTCACAGTGAACCAAGCGCTACATAAATGGTAAATGGCCTGCATTTATATTCTGCTTTTATAGTCTTTTTGACCACTCAAAGCGCTTCACATCACAAGTATCCATTCATCCATTCACACACTCTGATGGCAGTGGTGATATACAAAGACGCCATCAGGAAACTACTCTTTCAGAAACCAAATTGAGGTTGAGTATCTTGCCCAAAAATACAACAATATGCAACTCGGAGGAGCCGGGAATCAAACAACCAGTTTTTTTGACTGGTGGACGACTGCTCCAGCTCTGACCTACAGCTGCCCCGCCTACGCTTCTTTAATTTTCTTCATCTTAGCTTATAAGGACTTTCACTTGTCTCTTTATCACTGTCTCTCTCCGCCTGTCTTCTCATTCCTGTTAAATATGGTTTCATGGTGTCACTTGAGGGTCTGCTACTTTTCGTGTTTACACTTCATACGCATACTCTGTGCTGTATGCTCCCTGCACACACTCTGCCGATGAGAGTGCTATTGCCCCTAATGTAGTGGAGGTGCAATTGCACTTTATTCTAGTACAGTAAAAAAAAAAAAATCTAAATATTAAAATGAAAAGCATGTTCCCCAGTCGTGCCCCCTCCCTGACATTTTTCCACCATGTCAGGATAATTTACTGCTGTTAAACTGTACTTTTTAATTGACACATTAGGACATTTTAACATTTTAAAGTTACATTGGAATATAAAAAAATATATATAATGAAATACAACAATTTAAAGTTTAAGTGACTTCAAGTGCCAAAACACAACTAAAGTGCCCTCAAGTGCTACAACATGCTCTGAAGTGCCCTCCAGTGACAACACATGCACTAAAGTGCCCATGAGTGACAGAACTCATACCAAAGTGCCTGTGAGTGACCAAACATGCACTAAAGTGCCCTCTAATGACAAACTATTGGCTAAAATCCTCTCTTCAGTGCTCTGTAGGTGTTTTTTTTATTGTTTACCCTTCAAAAGCTCTGTATGCCACTAGCTGATGCAATTTTTCCTTTGGTAGATTGATTTCCGAAATCTCCAAATCAGATAAAAGGGGGACAGCAATTTAATATTCAAACCATCCCACAATCACCATAAAACACACACCCCCTTTTTTCTTTACTGACTCTGCGCTCCTGTCAGAAAAAGAGTCACCGGGTAAATGTCACTGAATTTAGCCAAGTTTCATCCATCAACAACAACCTGTTAGTCTTGATTCGGACTAATTACGAGTAGGCAGGCAGATGGCTATGACATAGTGTCTATAGGAATCCTCCTCAAAGTTACTAATGAGGGTTCAGGGAACAGCTCCCTGCAGCTCTGTCACTGATGTTCCACCTGTTAGAGTCTAACGCCCTCTCTCATCTCAAGTGCGTTTGTGTTGATAAATACTTCCTGACTTAATTCAGAAGATTCATTTCACTTCACAGCATATTTCTATTTTCCTTTAATGATCTCTTTAAGATCAGTTTGGGATCTATTCAATGTATTTCTGAAAAGACTTTTCGATTACACTTGATAGCCACTGAATCCTTGATCGAGATTAGATTAGATTAGATTAGATTAGATAGCTCCTTTATTGTCCCACAGTGGGGAAATTTACAGTGCTACAGCAGCAGTTAGAAAAGTTACAAAAATGTTTTTAAAAATTTAAAAAGGAAAAGAAAAATTAAAAAATTAAGTTAAAAAATTAAATTAAAAACAATATAAACAGATATATACAGGTATATATAAATATGAATTTAAAAAGTATTGCACTGGTATATACAGGTATATATAAATATGAATTATGAATGTATTTGTACTGTCCATTTTTTCTGTTGGGGGGGGGGGTTACTGCGAGCTGTACTTGTTGTACAGTCTGACAGCTGTAGGAAGGAAGGACTTCCGATATCGCTCCCTCAGACACTTTGGATGGATAAGTCTGTTGCTGAGGGAGCTCGTCAGTCCAGACAGTGTGTCCTGCATGGGGTGGAGGTGGTTTTCCATCATTGATGATATCTTCCTTATCATCCTTTCCTCTCCCACCACCTCCACTGGGTCAAGGGAGCACCCCAGGACAGAGCTGGCCTTCCTGATGATCTTGTTCAGTCTCTTCCTGTCTGCAGCTGTTATGCTGCCTCCCCAGCAGACCACCCCATAATGTATGACTGATGCCACAACTGAGTCATAGAATGTCTTAAGGAGTGTCCCCTGCACTCCAAAAGACCTCAACCGCCTGAGCAGGTAGAGCCTGCTCTGGCCCCTCTTGTATAGCGCAGTTGTATTATCAGTCCAGTCCAATTTTTTGTTCAGATGAACACCCAGGTACTTGTAAGATGTCACCATCTCAATGTCCATTCCCTGGATGTTCACTGGTGCCGGGGGATTGCATACCCGCCTACGGAAGTCCACCACCAGTTCCTTGGTTTTATATATGACGACTTCTAAAGACTGATAGATTTGGTTCCCTGAATTGGGAAAGATTTGACTCCAAAGATTATTTTTGCTTTAATTCAATATGTAATTAAGTAAAACATAACAACTTTGTTCCTCCTAAAAGTGAAATTTCATTATACTCTCACTAAATACAGTATAATATACTAACAATATAGGCGCAAACAAAAAGGCAAGAAAAAATTGTGCTGCAAAAAATCTGATCTAACTGTGTGCATACATTTATAAATCACAATTGACTTTAACACTTCCATAATTGCAAAACATCTCATTCATTTTGTCGACCACCAATGTCCTTTATTAATAAACCTGACTTGACTATACCTGTAAAAGTGAAACCATACTCGTAATACATTTATGTCTGTGTCTGTGTCTGTGCATAGATTGCTATTAAAGTAAAGTGATTTTTTTTCTAAAACAGGGGGGTCAATTGGTTTTATGGTGTGGCAGGAATGTGGTTAAGGTACAATGATGACCACCAGAACCCATTTTGTTTTCAGCATACCAGGCTGTTGCATTGATCAATTTTTGCTCCAACAGGAAGTTTGTTTGAATATTGGACCACTGGCACAGCAGCGTGAAGTATCATGTTTGGTCAGACTGAATCTTCACAATTCCATAGTTCGTCTTATTCTGATCAACTCTTCTTTTAAAAGTACTGATGCACCCTTAATTTTAGGTTCTGGAAAAGTGCTGCTGAACAGAAAAAAAATTACCAAGAATAACTTCCATGAAGCTGCTGGAACAGAAAGTGATTGTGCTGCAGAAAGTTGTGCAGTTTAACAGAGAGTGATGGAAGTTCAGGAGTTAATAATGAGTGACAGGTAGAGTGTTGCTGTTCTTAGATTTAATGAGCCGCCAATTCACTGACACAAATGTTCAAGCTCGTGAAAATACATTTTTATGGGTCTTTTGGGGAAGTTCTATTTTATATAACAAATTTCTTTGGTAACAGAACTAAAAAGTGAAATACTAAATTGTAAAGTAAAGTAAAGTACAACATTCTTTTGCTTTATTATAATGTAAATTATAATAAATATTATAATTACACACACACACACACAAAGAATAGCCAGTGAATTATTAGAAATCTTTTGTTTCAATCCCACTAACATAGTGCAGCTACCCAATAGAGATAATAAATAAAAAAACAAAATGATATATTTGTATGGAAAATAAGTTTATCTTCGTGGATGATGTTTTTAGAATTGTTTTTGCCGACAGGTTAAGAAATTGATAATTTCAAATATATTAAATTGTTCAAAAGAGTTTTGTGCAACAAGCTTCAGTTTAATTCAAACTACTAGCATGTATATTTTATTATTATTTTATTATTATATCATCAACATGACAGAAACCCCACGTAACTGCTAAAGCCTGATGATGTTAATATTATAATTTGAAACTTCTCTCAAAAAATACTCCGTAAGATGTTAGTTGGTTTAGCTGCTATTTTATTTCAAGATGTGTTCACGGACCCTCAGGGAATCCCAGCAAAACAGAATTTGGACCTAACCTCATTTATTTATAGACACATATAACAGTAACATACCCAGGTTGTTACATTATACAGTAAAAAAAATGGACAAAGAAAGACATTTGTCACAAATCTGGTTTTAATTGACCTAATAACACAGTTCCAAAACTGAGATTTTCAACATAAATTATATCCTTTTTCTTACATAACTGTATTTTCATGTTTCTCCTGATCTCAATGTATATCCATGTCTTACCCATTGTACAATGTGTCTATTAAGACTATGGAACAGTCCAATACACCCCTGTTTGGACAAACATGAAAAAAATTCTACTTTTCTATAGGAATATATCCTTCCTACAGGCACTGCCTGGTATCTTTGAAGCAAGGAGAGCTTCTGTGTGTTTGTGGGTTGCATCTCTATCTCTATATGTCATGCGCTCTATCAAATTAAGTTGAATGTCACAAAACTCCCTTGGTGTAAAAACATATGTTTACATAAAAAAAATGGATTTTGGGGTGTTTTGGGGGTTTTATGTTTTTCGAAATAAATAAAGTCTCAGCATCAATACAATAATAGCATTAATGTAAAAACAAAACAAAATGATTTAGAATAGATTTCAAGCTCTTAAAGTAGGTGATGTCGCTTAGTTTTTCCCACGGCTGAATGTTTAAACATAGAGCATTATCAGGCTGAAAGGAGACTGACAGAGGATCAGTGGCTGATAAAATAAATTCATGTAAGGAAAAGGTCACTCAGACTTTTTATTAACTTCTTCTTGTGTGTGTGTTGGATGGAAGAAAAGAGGAGGAAGATAATACACTCAAGGATGATGAGATGATAACATCCACTGTCTCTGATCATTGTTGAAGAGACTGAGAACAAAACTTGAGAATAAGGTTACGAGCTGTACGAGGTGGTAATACAGCTTTTCACAAAGGAGGAAACACAGAGAAAACTCAACCAAATAAAGAAGTGATCAAGTGTAAGTGTTTAGTTTATCTACATAATCCTTGTTTTTCCTGTTTGTAAAGACTCTTAATAATCACTAGAGCAGATTAAGAAAGCAGCTGTGTGTAATGTAGTCTAATGTGTGTGTGTGTGTGTGTGTGTGCGTGTGTGTGTGCAATGTAGAGTAGGTGTGCCTATTAGCTTAAAATCCTTGTGATGATTACATTTAAAATTTATTTCATTATGTAGATGAAAACCATCTGGTTCTCTTTAGGAAGATCAACTGTCCATGGAAAGCAGCAGAAGGACCTTCAGCACAAGAGGACTGTGTAGCTACATCATCCCTGATGAACAGTAAGTCAACTGTGTTTTTTAATTATATTATATTATATAAATATAGATTTTAATGTACATAACATTAGTTCATGTCACATCTATTTTCGAGGATAGTTGTTTTATTGTTTGGATATATACTTATATATGTTCCAATGTGCATGTGGCTACGAAATAGTCGCATGCTTCTGAGTCAATCTAAGTCTATCTAAGTCAGAGTATATTACTCATTGAGATTCCACTTATATATACAGTTTATTCAAACATTTCAAATTTGAAAGATTTCAGACCCACTTCATTTAGAGAACTAGTGATTCTGTTTGAATAACTTAAGTCACTAACTTAAGGTCAATGAGATGGCTGTGATGCCTCCAACTTGCAACTTAAGTACAATAAATAAGATTTTAAAAATTTTTTCTAACACAAAAACAAAAGAAATTTTCACTGAAGTGAGCTGTGTGCAATTACAGGATTGAACTTTTAACAACTAGGTACAACTACTACAGAATCAACAATACTATCATCAGATTTAATCAGCACTTGGTGCTGCAATGGCTACATGAAACAAACTGGATGTGTGCTGTCTCCTACAACAGCATGAAGCTATTGTTGCTAGAACACTGCTACAAATGTTAAATAAAAATTGAAAGAAACAGAGTCATCCAATGCCAATTAAAACTTTTCACCAAAAGAAAACTTAGCAACACACAGTGATATTCGACTGAATCACTACTATGTGCCATCTTACTAATCACAAATAAAAAGCACCTACTGTTGTGTTAAATGATTTCTTATACTGACTTCTGATGGTATTAGCTGCTGTGACTAATACGAGTCAAATTTTATTGACGAAGTGGCAAAGTTATCAGACTGTGTGATATGCTCACTCGCATCCTTCACCTCCATCTGGCAATATCACATGGTCTGTTCACACTCAGCCTTGTAAGTAAGTAACACAGACATTGTGTTTTAAGTACACCTAAATGTTGAGGTAAGAGAGAAATTTCCTTTGAAAATCCATGCATTGAGTTAAAGCTATTTTATTTATTTTCAGTTAGAGCAACTTAGACTTAACTTATTTTTATACCTACAAAGCTGTTAATTTTGAGCTATATCTGCAAGCCCCCTGAATCTTTTCTTATGCTTCAGAGCCTTGCTCTTGTGCAACGGATCCAAGTTCACATCCCAGCTGGAGCGTTACTCTGCTCCATGTTAAGACAATAGCTGGTTTAACTGTTACTTTGAATGCATCTTATTTCAAGACGCATTTACAGACTCTCAGGAAATCCCAGCACCTAACAGAACAGAATCTGGGCCTAACCTTTTCTATCAAGATTATGTAACAGTCCAACACACCCTCATTTACTTAAACTCAACATTTCCATAAATGATCATGGTCATTGGTCAGTTATTGATCGTAGTAACTCTTGAAATAAAAACAATTATCTTTGACTGTCTGACTGGGTTTTTTTAGGGAGTTTTACCTTGTACGATGTGAGGGTCTAAGGACAGGGGATGTTGTGTTGCTTTTGTACAAACTGTAAAGCCCTTTGGGGCAAATCTGTGATTTTTGATTCTGGGTTATACAAATAAATCGAATTGAATTGAATTATAGAACAAAGCGCTGCATACACACAGGCGTCTGTGGCCAATCACTATTTCAACCAGGAACAGGATGGGAGGTAATCTCTGAAGGAATCGAGTTGTAGTCTTTAGACGTCTGTGTGTCAGACTTCATCAGACTTTAGTCTTTTAAAAGTCTTTTCAAAGTGTTGTAGCATGTGGTGGGCATAAGATGACAGTGTTAGACCTTCAGAGGGAGGTGATCTTGACTTTATGTCTGTTCATCCATCTGTCTGACCGTCTGTCCAGCACAGACCTGGAGCAAGATATTCCATTCTCTGCTGTAGATTAACATCAAACATGTTATTAATATTCATGGTGTCTAGAAGATAATTCATCATGACTTCCAACACGTGAAATGATAAAATTTGCTATGAATGTTCACAGATCCTTGAACTCCAGGGAAACTCTTTTTCTTCAGTGAGTGTTGAGTTTATTGTAAATTACAACATGGCGGCTCCCACATTCTCTTTATAAAATCCACATGGAGAAATAAATCATATTTAATAAGGGAGTTATTGTGTCCAACCCCCAAAGAAACCACAATTCACAATCAGCATTCAGCAAAGCTGCTTATTAGATTGAGACAAGCCATTTCTATATTACGATTGACAAATTGGAAAACAAAAGGTTATTGCAGTCTGGAGAAAAGAACATGGCAGGAATACAAAGTTGCACCTTCATGTGTCCCTACAGCTGGAGATACTCAGAGCGCCTGTGTGCGTTTGCATTAACGAAGGGGGGGGGGGTTATCTTAAACCACACGATGGGTGTCGAGGCCACTGATTTCAATCTGGTAATTTCACACTCAGATGGACGCTCAATATGCTAGAACACAGAGTGAATCCTCCACATATTTGCTTTAACCTCTGTAGCCGTTCTCTGTTCTGCTCACCTCATCTCTCCCCAAGGCCTTTCAAACCATTTTTTCAGGATTCTTTCTTATGTGCCTCACTTCAGTACTGAGGTTTAAAGATGCAATGGGTAAGATAGGAATGTATTTTTTGTAGTTATTTATTTATTTATTTTTACTACTATTATTATTGCTGGTTTGGTTTAGGAAAAGATCATTGTTTAGGTAAAAAAATATATAGGGAAAATGGCATAAAATACATGATGGAAACAATGTCTGCCCAACAGAGGTAACAAAAGTCTTCACAGTTATTACTTAGCTAGATGTTTAGACTAGGGCTTAAATTACTTCTGTAGAAGTGGTTGTGGATAAAGGTTTTGTATTAAAGTAAATGTGTAAAAGTTCTTGTTTCAAAAATGTTCCAACTATGAGTAAGTAAAATAATGAACAGAAAAATCTGTTGCCTGTCAATCAAAATATATGAGCTGTCTTATATTTTGACAGGCTGTATAGTCCTTTAAAATAGACTTAAGAACATGTACTGTGAGGTAGTGAGCATTGTCCTTTTAAAGGTATTTTAACAGAGAAAAATCTCTGATTTTTTTAATCT
Organism: Eupleurogrammus muticus; assembly: GCA_036785175.1. Taxonomy (NCBI): domain Eukaryota; kingdom Metazoa; phylum Chordata; class Actinopteri; order Scombriformes; family Trichiuridae; genus Eupleurogrammus; species Eupleurogrammus muticus. The sequence goes on from JAYKQN010000009.1 coordinate 22,832,103, forward strand.
TATATCAGTTGCTTTTTCAGATTGGAGATTTGCTAAAATCTATTGGTTGACCTTCATGGTGAAAAAAAGGAGCCTAGGGTACAAGTGTTTTAAAAAGTGACACAGAGGGGTTGTGACTAAACAGCATTAATTTACCTCTGGTTCTTATGTCTAATGGTGGGTGACCATATTAATGGAGTGAAGAGAAGGGTATGCAGTGACAACTACCTTTTTAAAATGGTATATCATGTCCATCTCTTTGAACAGCTAATTTAGAAGCCTACGGGGATTTTATTATGTCTCCTTGTCTGCTATCTTTAACAGTGGAGTTGAAATAAAGCAATAAAGCAGAATAGAAGTAGATGAACCAAGAGCAGCAGAGCAGTGAAAAGTACAGTAGATGACGTGTTTTTGGAAGCAGTGTCATCTGTAAAATGAAATAATCTTGGCATTTTTTTTAAATAGCTCTTACAGTAATCAGTAAAATAAATAAAAAGAAAAGTGGTCAAGTGTTCAACCATCTTTAGTGATTATCTAATTTTCCAGACATATCTGGGTACCATAAATTCTCCTTATAGGCCATTAGCACCCAGGTCTGTGTCATTGGCCAGTCTCACTGTTGGTGGGTAAATGAAGGCTGGTTTCTTATACAGGCCTATGCAATTATTAGAACTAGAGTTTTTAAATGTCTAATTAAAAAATATACAGACAAGACTGTTTAGTTTATTAGAGCCACCAGAGTACTTAAAATATCAAACCATGGCTATGGTGGCATGGTCGTGTCACATGTACGGCGGCTGATAGCCCCAAATGGCAAATCACCAGTAGGCTAATGTTGTAGTGGCTGTAAAGTGATGAGGATAGTACAGGGAGATATGAAGAAGAGGAAGAAACTGAGGAGGAGGAGGATTATATTAGAGAATTTATGGTATATTTCACCCAGTAAAACTGTCCATAGTCACCACTATCTTTACAGTTTGGACAAACCATTGTATTTTGAAAAAAAAATAAAGTCGTGACTCTCTTTTTTTGACATATTAATTATTAAACTATAAAAACTTTTGTATGTATTTATTTTCAAGAAAATGAATACTAATACAAATAATCACAAGCTGTTCTATTAACAGTATTCACAGTCAGATCCTTTACAAACATCTCTTTATAGCACCAGATGAGTGGTGCATATCCTTTTTTTCCCTAATAGGGGATTTATTTGAATAACTCTTTTTAAGATTTAATTAGGAGTTTGTGTGTTGAGTATGGTGCAGAGGATATAAATGAAGAATAAAAACAGCTTGAACTCACGTCTTTGAGCTTATGTCTTTATGGATGTGTAAATTGCAGGGTGGCACTTTCAGGTGAACGAAAAGTACAATTCCATGAGATGTTCTGAGAATAAATCTAACTTTCACTTATGTGTCAACAGATAAAAACTTGAATCCTCTCATGTTGTCACCCCCGCCTCTCTCCCGCTACTCGTCTCCTCCACAGCCGTCTCTATTTTTATCTCCGCTTTCTGTCTTACTTTTCTTTTACTCTCCCCGTCTCTTCTGTTCATTTCCACCAAGTGATCATAACTCTTCTAACGCCCCCTCCCCTCAACCCACCCCCACTTCTTGTCCTGTGTATCCCCGAGCTTGCAGTGCCCTTGAGAGTCTATGATCTCATCTGGAAGACAAAGTCACTGAGCCAGAAAGGACGGAAGACAGTGAAACACAAAAAGAGCAGAAAGCAGCGACGGGAAAGGAGGAGGCAGAGGAAACCAAATCCCATTGTAGTGTGAAATAGGGAGAACCACCTCCCTCAGCTCGGCTTCCCATCCTCCCGTTTTATTGCCTGGCATCTGATCTGTGTGGCGGAAAGTCTACGTGATTTACAGCCAGCAGGCCCTCCAGGCATGCACGAGCGTGCATGTGCACATGTGTGTGTGTGTGTGTGTGTGTGTGTGTGTGTGTGTGTGTGTGTGTGTGTGTTTCGTGTTATGCATGTAAAATGTTTTTTGGGCCTCTCCCACACAGGCAGATAACAATTGGGATCATGCTGTTATTGCAGACATCGCCCGAGCTGCTCATTCAGTGCCACCAACCGGCAAAAAGTGAAAAGCGACCCGACTGGACATTCCAGCTTTGAACTTCCCACAATTGAGTTCCTGTAATTCGACTCAGGTGTATTAATGCTCTGATCTGCATAATTTATTGCAATTCCACTTTCTCCGACTAGAGCATAATCACATTAACATAATCAGTGTTTGGTGTTTACATGGGTTCTTGCCTTTTTCGCATTGTCTTAATCACATTATAATGAAATTGTGCATGTGTAAACGCAGCTGGTGACACAACTGTAGAAAAGGGACAAACAAGAATGAAGAGAAGACGCAGGGCTGAAATATAAGCCGAACTGAGGAGGGAACGAGGTGCATGTGGGGGAAAAAAGAGCTGAGGGAAACACCGGGAGGATCAATGAGGTGAATGTAGGGCAGGTTAGGAGGAAAAATCAGGAGAAAAAAAAACACAAACCAGCCAAAAAAACTAAAATCCTATTCAGTCTTTACTGAAGGAGATAACTAGATTAAATGACTAAGCAATGTGTTAAATCTCTATTTTTTGTTTTACTGATAATGGAAATGCAAGATTATTCAAAGGGTTTGGCAAAATTAATTTCTCTAATTGAACCTTCATTTACCAAAAAAATGGTCTAAGATATACTGTAAGATGCAAGATCTATTCTTTCTATCCATTAAAATATGTTTTCACATGATGGAATACATATTATATAGAAGAAGGCTTCACAAGGGGATGAATACAAGAGGATCTAAAAATCAAAAGAATAACAGCTTACACACTGCAGAGCAGCAGCATCAAAAGTATATATTAGAGTAGTACCAAATGTCAGTAATGTTTCCAACTAAAACTTTAACATAATTGTGGCTTCACAATATTATTTTTAGCACTTTAATAGAGTAAGTAGAGAGTAAGAGTAATAAAGGATCAGAAGTTAGCACAATAATGATCATTAAAAGGCACCTTATCCTTCAGTAAATTATACAAATATGCAGCAAACAATCGCCTGTCCGTTTAATGTGTTTTATTAATAAAATTGATAGTCTAACTGAATAAAACAGATATGAATGCAAACAATATTAATTTTCTATGTATTGTTCTCTCTTTACAGCAGAATGTTGTTGCTGAAAGCAGAAATGTAAATTTGGCTATGGTGTTATGTGTGTGTGTGTGTGTGTGTGTGTGAGCTTTGATCATTGATCACAGTGAAGACTAGAAGTCATTACAGCAGTGTGCAAATGTGCTAATTGACTCCAGGGACTGAGCTGAATTGTAGGTTTGTGCCGACGCCTGCAGACAGACACACACGTTCATTTAGATACATATCCAGAACCTTCCGCTGGATATAATGATGTTAAAATGTGGTTGTGAGGGAACCATGATTGAAAGGTCACTAGTTTTAATTCACCCAAGCACACAACGCTGAATTAAAGTCAAACTGGGCGTTGAAAATCTTCCACAAAATCAGCCTGATGAGAAGCACGACTGAGCACTTCTAGATGTCTGCAAACTTTCGACAGTCACTTTAATCATTAATGACTCTTCTACCTGAAGTAAAGAGATTTGTAGTTGTCAGCACTTTTTATGTCAATATCTTTTCGTGAACAAACAGCTGTAATGTGTTTAAACAGCATGCATTAAATGTTGAGTCTGCGGTTTTCGAACAATTATTGACTAAACTAATACTTGCATTTCTTTTCACACCACAAAGCTGGACAACAGTCTTCAGATCTATGTTGAATATGTTTTTCACTCAACATAAACCAGCAACACTGTGAATATTTTAAAAACACATAATTGTGATGTGAATAATACAGTCTCCTCTGCAACACAAAGAACATGATTCATTCAGGAAGATGCAATACTAAAACTTCAATTAGAAAAAACAATTCAGAAATCAGTTCGATTGATCATACCTGTTGTCGCTGTATAATTAGCATTGTATTTGTATGTGTGTGTGTGTTTGTGTGTGTGTGTGTGTGTGTGTGTGTGTGTGTGTGTGTGTGTGTGTGTGTGTGTGTGTGTGTGTGTGTGTGTGTGTGTGTGTTTATCTGTGTGTGTATGTTTGCTGGAGATGAAGAATAACTGGTGTGGTGAATGAAAAAAAGGAATAGAGAATGAGCATTGTTGGAAACATTTATTTATATGTAGGAAAAGTAGAGAGGTGAAGAGGGAGAGCAAATATCCAACATATACTCAGAGTATTGATTTACACTACTGTGCTGGGGGCTAAATGGGAAATTTATCTGCTCGACTCTGCTGCATACTAATGTGGACTGAGAACAGATGGCGTAACACACAGAATATGAAGTTCAATTTTAGTATTCCCCGAGAAACTTTTTGTGAATGTATTTGTGTATGTTACATGACACCGTTTCTCATCTCAATGTCCAGTAATCACAGTTTTATTATTGCATAGAGTATAGTAGATATTTGACTTGCTTATTTTTTGCCTTTAAGTCACAGTCAACTCGAAAACATTTTAGAAACTGGTGAACTATTCAATGACTTTATCATTTACTTGTACAAGATTCATAATAAGATTGCTAATTGTTTTCTTCTATTGTGAACATGCGTAGGAAATGTTTTTTTGTTTTTTTTGACGGTAAAGCTTGACCTCCTGAAGAAGACAGAAACTCTATTGTTAAAACATAATCTCATACACATGACTGTGATATAAGAGAACAGTCAATATTCATTAAATGTATATGATTTAATATCAGATTGTGTTAAACTGAGATTGAAGGTGAGCTCAAAGATAGGTTTTAATCAGCAGATAAATGTGAAAGCAAATACAAAATGATGCAGAGATGAGCTTGGCCTTAAAAAAAGATTATAACCAGTGACGTAGAGTTAAATAAGAATAAAACACAAAAAACACAATGAAAATATCCAACACCTTTTATTATTAGAGATTGGATTAGCTTCAGGAGCAGTCAAGTCTCAAAACATGAACGTAATCCTTTAAAGATGACTCAGTCGTCTGATGCTTCTCTCTCGTTGACTGAACCAAAGCCGAGGATACAAACAAAGGCATTCTTCAAGAATCCCATCAAATGATTCATTTTTAACTCCGGTTGCTGGCCCGGACCCAGCAGCCATTCAGTGTGACTCCTGGGTGGAGAATATTTTAACTTAATCATTCCCTCCCTGCCCTAGGGCACAAAGTCAAGGGCTGTTGGAAAAGTGAGGCTGATTGAAGGAGAGGAAATGAAAAAATATGAAGCACGAATCTGAAGGAAACCTGTGGACCAACGTAATGACATGGTCTGTTTGGGTTGCAGCTATTTCAATATGGAATTTTTGATGCGGATTGACATGGAGGTTGAAACAAACCAACAGCAACGGACTATACATGTGAGAATGGAGGCAGTAATTATATAATTGATAAAACAAATGCATCATGAATTCATGTTTTCTTTATCTTGACACATATATATATATATATATATATATATATATATATATATATATATATATATATATATATATATATATATAGTTCAAATATTGTTATCTGGTATCATGCCAATAAAGGATATTCAAATAATATTAAAAGAGGAAAAGAGAGATGTCAGTGTATAGAGAAGAGAGAAAGGAGAGTGAATATATACACTCTATATATATACATAGACCAGACATGAAACATGAGGGGAAAAATTAAAACAAGTAACCAAAAGAACACACCAAAGTCTTTACAGTGATGATGGTCATGTTATTTCCTGATAGCAGCTACTGTTTTATCAGTCAAAGCTGAAATGGGAGACCAGCGCAGAGGGAGAAAAATGCTGTTTTTTTCTTCCTGCAGTGCAGCCGTTGTCATTGGCAACCAGCTCAAGTTGCCATGGAAACCTTTTAGGCTCAGGCCACAGCTCGTTGAGGTTTGTAACAAACAGCTGCTGCTTAAACACTGAAGCACCCACCCACACACAAACACACACACACCTCAGTGTAAACAAGCACAACATAATGACATAATGACATAATATAGATTTTACTTCTCACAAATTGTTGGATTTTTTATAAGAAGTCTCAAAAACATATGAAGTTCTGAAGTGTCAAATGTGTATAAAAACCTGTTGAAAAGGAAAGAAAGAATATAGCAACAAGACGGCATTAAGAAAATGAAAGAAAAGGGAAAGAAGCAAATGCAAAGAAGAGTGGGCAGATGAACATCAGCTCCTGTTGTCCTGCATTTACATATCTGGCCAATTTCAAAGCTCAGTGTAGGTTTTACAGCAGAGACCTGACTCTCCTAAAAAAGGATGGAAATAGCAGCCTCCTTCACTTCTCCACATTGCATCATCTCCACTGTTCAAGGCACTTACACCAACACCATCCGCCAGCTGAGTGCTTATGTGAAAAATCAATAGTGATAGGAGCTTCAATTCCTACTCACAGGAAAGCAGCTGGAACAAGATTGAGAGGAGATAGACATTAAAAAATAGGAAAGTGTCAAGGTGCCTGAGTTTAGGGACAAGAAGGCATAGAGAGATAAAGGCCATGAGAGGAGGAGGCGATTGAATCATACTGAAGTGAAGAGAAGAGAAAAATGGACTACCAGCTTCAGTCAGTGATGTGACAAAATATAATAGTCAGACCTTAAGGGGGAAACACTGCAGGGCCCTGAAGACTTTTTTGTTTTTTATGGCAGTTGGAAACTAGCAGAGGTGTCAAAAATCTTCAACTTCCTTACTCAGGTAGACATATAGATACTAGGATTTAAAATATTCATGTAGAGGTTTAAATATCAACTCAAGCTTTTTACTCAATTAAAAAAGGTGCTGGTTTTAAAGTATAAAAGTAAACATAATGAAGAAAATCAGTTGCCTGCCAGTCAAAATAGAGTGTAGGAGATGTGATCAGGTTTTGGTAGAGATGTGTTGTATTTTTCCTTTAAATGTACTTGAACAGGTAATAGTGCATGAACTAAAATCTATTATATATACCACTTAAGAATAAGAACAAGTGTTTTTTAGCCAGAAACAACCTTCAACTCCTAATATATGAGTTATAATTACTTTTTTCAACAGGAAAAAATATGTTTTATGTGTTGCATTGTTATTTTAAAGGTATTTTAATGGAAGAAAAGGGTCTGTATTTGTTATAATTCAGGGCACAGAGCAGGTCAAATAATACACTCTCTGGCAGAAAATCACAGTTGTTAGGAGAACAAGCCACAGTGGAAAAGGAGTAAAATTATTATTAAAATGTGAGGTGCGTGAAAGTACAGAAAATTGTGTGAAAATGTGAAGAGTAGAAGAAAAAAGAAAAAAATCTTTACTCTAGTAAAAGTATAGATTTAAAAATGTCTTAGTAACTAAACAAAGTATATTTACTTTGGTTATTTGACACTCCTAGAAACCAGCATAGATGTTGGTACTTTACCAAGACCCGTTGCATTGGTTTGTGGACCAGATATTAATCCATTAATCCTGTTTATCTGATAAACTCAAACTCCTCTGTAGTTGTCAGAGAGTTTTTATGCTGAGCTTCTGAACACTGGCCTTTTGTAGTTCTTCTCTCACATATTATATTTCCTGATCACACTTAACACAATCTGTGCACATATGTAGATCAAGATCCCCAGAGCATCCAGTGAATTTTCATAAGAAAACACCTTGTGTGTTGTATTACTTTACTATATCAATGTTATGTTATAGCTGGAGGCCAGAAGTCAACAGGTCAGACAATGTCGGTGCATATTTAACACCATGGAACAGGAGAAGTTGTAGAAGTGGAAAATTACAAGATTTTAAGATTTATTTGTTTGTTGTTCTCTTTAGATTCATTATTACAGAAAACTCATGTGATCTCAAGAATCCAGCTGCCGGCCAGATGATTATATTCCCTTCTTTCCTTGACCTTCCTATATTTCTCACTGTTGAATTGACATTTAGAGGAACTTAAGTGTTCCGCTTCCTTTGCCCCCTTCTGTTTCTTTACTCTGAACTATTACCTTGACCTCTGACCTGTTTAATAGGACTTGTAAATCTACGGTGTCTGCGGCACTTGTTTTGCTGATCTTGTTTCCGCTCAGACCTCCATGTGCAGGATCCAGTGTCCCCCTGGACCCACTTGACAACACTCCTTACATATGCAGGAGGGCTTCCTAACACCTGGAAATACGATGATGTGTTTCCATGAACAAAAACACATCAGTGAATTTTCACCAACAAAGACAGAGACATGTAAAGAAAAAATCAGACGTGTCAATGTCAAAAAAAAACAGCAGTTAGAAAAGAGAGATGTCTTTTTCAATGAAAAGACAGGCTGAACCACTAGTGGAGGATGGTGAGTATAGTTTCAGTAGAAATAATAGGCAGGTTAACTAAAAGCAAAACAGTCAATGGCAGGTTCAGAGACATTTTGTGTGAAGTGATGGAAATTGTTGAAACCATATCTGGTTTCAACAATAGTATATCTGCAACAGACTGTGTGACGCTGGCTGGAGACTGAAATCTCAGTAGCGCAGTTTGTTAATGACACATCTGTTTTTTCTTGCGGCTTTCAAGTGTATTTCTGAACGAGGGAGAGTGAGAAACTCCTCAAAGTTCAGGAGTTATCTACAAACACATTCATCACTGCGGGTGAGTTGTAGGGTAATCTCCACTTTTTATGGCATCATGGAGAGATACAACATTCCTCATGTCATTAGAGCATCAATCCCGTTCAGAAGATATACAGTTAACAGGATTACGATTAAAAAGTTTCTCTGCTAACCTTCTCTCTCCTAAAAAAAAAAACATCACTCTTCAGCTTGTCTCTTTCTCTCCTCTCTAGTTCTCTCTTGGGTTCATTTTATGTTTTACTCCTTCCTCTCTTTTTTTTTTCCACCTGAAGGAGAAGCTTTTTATACAATGTGAAGCAGCTGTGGGCAGCTGATAGTGTAAGAATCATGGCATTCAGTTATAGATCAATGCAGACTGATTTACTCTGCTTTATATCTCAGGCAAGAACGCCAGCATGGAAACTTGCATGCTGGTCATTGTGCCGTTGCTTTCTTGTCCCAGCACACTCCTACTACAATGTTTTCGCTTTAGAGAATTCTATTTAGATTTGTCCTTGAAAGGAATATGTACGCTATGCCTGTATTTCGGTCTTCGTGCTGCCTTGAGCAAGGTTGAGCAAAGTTTTTACTGCGTCGTTGGCACATGTTGTGTCCTAGTTTACTCCCATAAAAGCCTTTGATTTGTTACAGCCAAGCTGAATGAAGGACAAAGAGGTGAGACCTCAGAGTGCTTTGGAAATCAGACCCAGCAAGACTAAGATAGACCTTATTGTATTTTAACACTTGGCCCTGGTTAAAAAGTCATTACAGAAGTCATGTAAAATCTTTACATGTTTAAGTGTCGCTTTAAATTTAGCGATGCAAATAACTATTTTGATACTTAGTTGATCTATCGATTAGATATTTGGTTCATAAAATGGTGATTGGCGAATAATGCAATATTGGCTACTAATCAATTAATTATTGTGTAAACTCGTTTTGAAATTGTTTGGTGCTGTCAGGATACAAAAGATACAAAGATATTATGGGTAGGACTGCAATGACTATTCAAACGAATCTATCGGCTATTGAAACAAATAATTGATTAGTTGTTTGCTTCATAAAATGATGTAAAATGTCAATCACTGTTTCCCAAAGCTGAATCTATCAGTAAATTGATGATCTTTAGGTTGTGGACTGTTGGTCTGAACAAAAAAGACAAGGCCAGAAAAAAAAAAAGTTGAATCTTCAGCTTTGGGAAACTGTGATTGAAGAAGACTAAAAAATAATAATCAGATTTGGGAAGCTGGAAGCAGAGAATTTGGACATCTTCTTTCTAAAAATGATTCAAATTGATTAATCGATCAAAATAGTTGGCAATTATGTAATAGTTGGCAAAAATGTAAGTAATTGATTAGTCAGTGCAGCTCTATTTAACAATGAGATAAAAAAAAAAGTGTTAGCAAAAAAAAAGTCCAACAACCAAGAAGCTGACTAGTAGCCTAATGCAGCAATTTTTTGAAACAGCCAATAGTTAATAATTAGTCAAATATATATTTTTTTTAAATGTTAATCTTGTTTTCTTAAAACAAGGCCAAATTGACCCCAAAAAAATAAGCCAAATTACATGCCCATGGAATATGATAATTCTACTCAATATTGGAGTAATCATCCATCCATCCATCCATTGTCTATCCCGCTTATTCCCTTTCGGGGTCGCAGGGGTCTGCTGGAGCCTATCCCAGCGCGTTAAGGCGAGAGGCAGGGATACACCCCAGATGGTCGCCAGCCAATCGTGGGGCACACACACCATTCACACACCATTCACTCTCACACTCACACCTATGGGCAATTTAGAGTTTACCAATTAACCTGAGCATGTTTTTTGTATTGTGGGAGGAAACCGGAGTACCCGGTGAAAACCCACGCAGACACGGGGAGAACATGCAAACTCCACACAGAAAGGCCCCAGACCCAGGCCCAAGGCGGTCTTGAACCTGCGACCTTCTTGCTGTGAGGCAACAGTGCTACCCACCGCACCACCGTGTCGCCCTTGGAGTAATCAATTGTTTAATAAAAACAAGATATTTTCACCTGCTAAGATTTCAGAGCAGTTTTGTTTTGCAGTTTAAAAGAAAAAAAAACAGTGGTGAACAACTTGTCTCCTGTTTCCTGTGGTCACTAAAACTGCTGTAATTGATCATAATGGATGTCAGGCTTCTCTTTGCTGTGCACTGACTGTCCAGCTGGTGACTTCTGCCATCTACCACAGGCTTTCCTCTGTGCCAAAGTGCTGCGTTTTAGGGAAAACTGAGCCACAGTGACACCTGAGTGGCTCCAAAGAGGAAATCTGGCAGAGAGACACAGTTAGGAGACACAGTCATGTACTGACAGAGCAACACTCTCAGGTTCATTATCTACACTAACCGTTCATATGCAATTGACATGGAATGATTAGTGTATTATTTTTTGCCAAATATTACAGTATCCACCAACTAATTTTGTAAATGATTACCAATTTAAGTAATTTTTAAGAAGAAAATGTAAAACTCTGGTTCCAGATCCTCAAATCTGTTTATTTGCTGTTTTTTAAGTCTTCTACAATAGTAAACTAATGATATTTGGCTTGTGGACTGTTAGTCTGGACCAAAAAAAGACAATTTAGGTTAAATCTTTAGTTTTGAGAAACAGTGATTGACTTTTTACATAATTTTATGAACCAAACAACAAATCCATTAATCTTCTAAATAAACACTAGATTAATCATATATAAAAATAGTTAAACTATACCAATACTTACCTATACACATAGTTTAGTCTAATGTGTTATTACTCAGATAGTTGTGGAGATGTTTAGTAGCCTATGATGGTCCGAATACGATTTCATGGAGTAACAAGTTTCACTTTGTTTAAAACAAGACTGAAGATTGATGTGATCTATGATGCCTGATGCTGAGACACTTTGTGCGAACAGTGAGCATCTTTACACAAGACGTCACCTGCTTTCCAATCCCTCTCTAATTAAGTAAAATGAGCAGGGAGAACACTGCCGCATCCTGGCAGTTGAACATAGAGACGACAGATCTTGATGTCTTTGTGCGTTACTAACAACAGAAACAAAAACGAGAAACAAATCCCTCCGACTGAAATCAATCCCCTACACAAGATCTCTGAGTCAATATGGTCATGAATATGCAGGAGTGTCTGTGAAATTTAATCCTGTGAGCGATAACAGATCACCTGTTAACCTTCACGTGATCCTCCTGGCTTCCAAGACGTCTGCTAGGACTGTGACCTCACACCTGATTACCATAACCTCCGGGTGTTTTCTCTCAGACTATACAAACATAACCATTGCAGTAACTGACCTTACGTGTCCAGGTTCTGCTTTTGGAGCAGTTTTAATGCTTCAGAGGTCACGTCTGCTGATGTACTGGCAATATAATGTCACACCAGGCTTTCAACTGTATACAGGGTATCTGCAAGATTGCATTATCAGTCCTTCACCTTCATGTGATACAATGCTCATGACACCTGCTACTACAGTCAGCAACAACAAAAAAATGCATTTTAATTGATGGCCAACTATAGTTATGCTTGCCCAAATGTGCCTTTTGACAATTTACCCATTACTTATTTATCCCCGGTAACTCTAGAGATTTGAATTATTTAACAGATACAGACTTTACATGTCAGGGTTGAAAGCCATAATAATTTAAATAACTAGACTCTTTCTTGGTGGATTTGTTTTCACTGTGTACTTTGTTAGAGGAAAGAACAGGAGGTTGATATCATGTGAAAGGAAACACTGGAAACGTAATATTTTTTGCTTAACCCTCTATTGTATGCAGTATTATTTGTATTTACACACACCTATATATATATATATATATATATATATATATATATATATATATATATATATATACACTTAAAATGGCCAAAATAATTAATATATCCATATTTGCATATTGCTGCCTATGGCATTACTTCTTTCTTATCATAGAAAACAAACAAAAATGTACATTAAAATTTAATTAAAAAAAAATATATATATATATTTATTTACCCCAGATGGAGGGTTTTATTTGAGAGAAAATATATATTACTAATAAATTGAATGTCCTTCAAAAATAAAAGCCCTCTTTTCACACCTAACTGTAAAAAACATAGACTATATTTAGCTATTTTTTATTTTTTTTGAAAAATTAAGATAAAGTAATTGTTTCTCTATGTTTCCATATATATATATATATATATATATATATATATATATATATATATATATATATTTGCTTAAAAGAAAAGAAAAGCTGCAGGGGCAAACCAGAGAGTGAAGCAGCAGAAACAGAAGGAAAAACACAGCGACAACATCCAACATGGCAGATGTTCAGACAAAGATGGAAACTAAATACTAAAGAACTAATTACTGGCGAGAGACAGGTGAGACACGTCAGACAACAAGGGATATGCACAGAGAACAACAGGAAACCAGACGAGACGGTGACAAAATCGTCACGCTTGCCGTACATATTACCAAGGGCTTACTGACGGGAAAAGAAACACCTAATGAAATGCAGCTACAGTCTGAAAAACGTCCCATTTGGCTGATCCCAGTTTTCCCAGTGACCCGAATGATGCAGAAAAAGAAGCAATGAGGCGTATCTCTGTGATCAGGTGACAGCTGGATGCAGCGGCTGCCAGACCGACTCGCCCCTAGCCGGACAGCTTTTTAAAAATGAATCCATTCTAACCATGATACCGCAGGTCAATACTGTTTAATTAAAGCCCAGCCTAAGGATTAATACACCCTCCTTCATGTGAGAGATAACCAGAGAGATAGTGTAAGTGTGTGCAACATTTTTCCTGTAAGATCACTTCCGTTGGCTCATTATCACTCTGATGGAGCCAGAAAGCTATTACCGCTGCTGGCAAAGCTTCACTGACTGAGCTGCAATTAAACAGGTGATGAAAATACACACAACAAGCAGGTTGCAGGTCCTAACACAACTATGGGCCATGTAGAGAAAGGAGATGCACTTGGTCTCACTTCATATGAAGGCTATGTCCACTATTTATTCAGTCTATACTAAAAAAAAATGTTGTAAATGTTGTTTGTTATTTGTTCTTGATAATGAAACCACAAGTCAAAAAACTAACAATTCAAGATAATGTAGTAGTATACATATCTGTTGTTTTTTTTAATGATCAGTAACCAGACAAAGGTTTTAGTCATAGTCATCTGGATCTTATGTTATCAGACAAAAAAGCTAAGCTAGCTCAGTTAGCAGCACCAACTGCCTTGGAGAAATACAGATTGCTTATGTGAAGCCGCTTTATTTACTACCGTACCCTTTATCTGGGTCAGTTGGCTTTGGAGAAGATGAGAAGACATCTGCTGACAATTGAGCTTCCAATAAATAATATCTGCATGTCTGAATCTAGATATACTAAAGATTGAAGGTAAGATAATGATAGTTGTATTTCCCATGACATATCATGATAATATTGACTCTTTATTACTTCTCAGTTTGAGAGCCCCCCAGCAAACTTACATATTGTGCATTTAACACACAAATTTCACATCAATATCTAACTAAAAATGACCACCCTTGAAGATCTGAAGTTAATAAACAATGGACAACATAATATGACATAACATGATAAAATTATCTTCAACACTGAAAGTTAACCTACTTACATTCTGAACATTGAATTGTTGACTGTATATTATATACCTTTTGCATTTATCTTTATTATCTTCCTAATTTTTTAATTGTGGCTGTTTGAGCGAGTGGTTTTAATTGTTTAATAATATCGAATATTAACATTCATTAGGGGCGACTCCTTGCATGGATGTGCTTTTATGCTATAAAAAAAGCTATAAAAGCACATCCACTCCATCTCCATTCTTTGCTTGTAGCTGTCAGTAACTGTGTGAAATGAGGATGGAGGAGAAAATTATAGAGACATCAAAGTGGCACAAAGTGCCACATCACTCACCATGCATCAGGGATGCCGGAACGGACAGGCGGGCAAAGACAATGAGATACAGCAAGGCGACGTGTCATCGTGGCGATCAATCCTGAAATCCAATAAGGACCAGCCTTCCCCGAGTGTCAACTGGGAGGGTCGTGTCACCATCACTATGAACATTTGTTTATATCAGAGCTCTTTATGTCACCAGCTGCCTCTGAGACCCAGACGATGCTCTGAAAGTGTCGAAACTTATTTTCAACACGTCTCTGTGTCACTGTGGTCAAACATACACAGGTCACGCTTTCGTTTCACTGTTTGCTAGTAGCAAGATATTAAAATAATACTGATATCAGGTGCAATGAGTTCAACCCAAATTAATAAATCAGATAGTCTTGACCTTCAAGGCTGATTTGAAGTTGAAGTTCAACTGGGAACATCTTTCATTATGGCACTGAATTGGTGCATAGAAGTGTGGCATCATCTGTTGATCTGTGGATTCCTATTTTGAAACTCTGATTCTGGAATTGTAACTGTTTGAGCTTGGATCTTTAAAGGTATTGACCATATTTGGACAAAAGGGTGGAGCCAACATTAGCATGGTTAGCACAGTGCATTTATAGCCTAAGGTTAAGTGTTAACTGTTATTTAAACTTAATAAAAAATATTTCTTTCAACACTAAAGAATACTTTACTAGGTGACCAAAAAGTTCACATTCATGAACTATAAGCACACTCTAATAGCAACAGCTATGCCTATACTCCTGTTTTAATCTGTAAAATATGTAAGTGAACAACACTGTTAACATACTGGCAACTCATTAATCACAATTTACAATTAACTTAAAGAATACCTTACTTTATCACTCCTAGTATACTCCTACTAAACAGGGCCATAATTTTCTTAATAGACGTCAAGTTTTATTGAGGACGATTTGAAGCTAGCGATTAAGATCATAATCACATCAGGAAAGAGTTTGAGCTGTTGGTGTGTTGGACTAGACATGTGCAAAAAATCGTCATGAATTTTCTTTGCTCCTGAACATTCCACAGCTAACTGCCAGATGTATTATAAGAATATAAAAGTTTTTGTGATGACAGCAACTGAGTGTGTCTGTGATTTAGTGCTGGGAAACTCAGGAATATAAAGCTCAGAGTGTGAAACCAAATCAACATGGCCACACTACTGGAGAGTGGTCATGTAAATGGATATCACACACTTCCAGGAGTGGCTAGGTGCCTCCAGGCAAAACGGCATTGTACATTTGAGACAAATTATGTTCATCTACTCTGTTTAATGAAGGTTTCTCCACATACATATAAATACAGTATATGGCTTCTTTCACTCCTCCCTCTCCAAAACAATTATATTGGAGTCCTAAAAAGAGTGCCTTTTACCCTTCCGATGCAAATGTACAGCCGAGTCTTGTCCTGATGAGGTGGCTCTTCTTCACTGACATCCATGCTTTGGTGGAAGAGTTGTTTAGTTTTACCTATGTAGAGGTATGCCCATTCCTCGCTGCACCTTGACCTTGATATTCTGCCTGTGAAAGATCCTCCTGTTAACAATGTTCTTCCTTTTTATTTCTTTAGCTGCATTAGATGTTTCTTTGTGGTGTCTTTTTGATGATTTGACAAAAGTCCACTTCAATCAACCACAGGTTTGGATTGCTGTCCTGATGTGTGTTAGTTCCTTCTGTTTGCCATCTGTACTCAAGGGAAACTCATTAGCCAGATGTTCCAGAATTCGAATAACAACTAGTTTTTTCACCAGCGGGATGTGGGAAAAAGTACTTGTGGTTAATGTTGATGTTGAGGTTGCCTTCCTTGTCTAGGGACACTGCACAATCCAGGAAGGGCGAATCCATGTGTTGGGTGAAGGCCTTCACTTAGTGGGTTTTTATATTAACCCATACATTGACAACATATATAAACCAGTGGCGGGGTTCCTCTGAAGGACTTCTGAAGAACTGAAGAAGCCTCCAGTGGCTTTTCTTTACAACTCTACAAGATATTGTATAATAACGATGACAGTATAATAATGATGTTTTGTCTATTTCTCCAATAATTTCCACAAAAAAGGATACACACCATTGTGCCATGTGCAGTTATATCTGAAATCTGAAATTGATCTGACAAACATTCAGAGAGATACACGAGCCACAAACACACAGATGCTCCTTGCTTTTATAGATAGAAGATTATTATTTTTTCATACTTAAATCTATGTAGAACTTGTGTTTGCTTCTGACATAACACACATGACAAAACATAATTGCTTTACCATTTTGGTTTCGATTAAAAGAAAGACTTGCTCCTAATATCTGTGAGCAGAATAATGAGAAATCAAAATAATTTCTCAGAGGACAGACATGAGATCAGGCTCATGAAGGGACCAACAGGGTGGAAAAGCCATTAGCCTGACAGACAGTGAAGCTGTGGACCAGTGGATGGTCTGTGGTCAGAATTCAGCAGACTCAGGCCTCAATCCACTAAAATCCTAAGAGATTCTTTTCATTTTATGAAATGAGGACTAAGGAGCTGTCATCCATAAACGTGTCTGGCCCAGTTGCTGGTATATGGTGTATGATATGAAGGACATTAAGTGCTTTAGGATTCTAGCAGAGATCTCTGGAGCTCAAACACTTCTCACCTCATAAAAACTGTCACGATGAAATAGACAGTAGATCTTCCTTCTTTTTTTTTTTTTTTTTTTTTTAAGTGATGCTATAAAAACAATAATCACTGATTGTCTTTGCTGTATACTAATGTCAAATTTTGAAAATCCATTCTAAGATGGTGTTGTCATTCACTACTACTATAATCAATGCATGTGCTAATAGACTAGTTTTATCATCAGTCACAATCTCCAGAGCTGCACTGGTAAAGATGCTGCAGGTAAAAACCTGAACAACACAGCTGGCGGTGGGGGAGCATGTGTTTGTTCTATATATCAAAAGATCACACGGTGCATCAGCACTTTGTACAACACTGCCAGAGGTGCAAAACATGCCTTTGTTTATCTGACAAACCTGCAAATACCTCTGCTGATCATTCCTTCAAATCTCTATTCTTCAACAGTGATATTTCAGACAAAAAGATGCAGCTATGGTGGACATGATTGGCAGAAATGCTGGAGGGGAGTGAATTGTTTCACCGAACCATTAATCTTCCCTGAGGGGAGCATAACAGCTCTGTTGTTGTTCTGCAGCTTCAGAACCTAGAGGGAGTCAGCGACAGCACATCAACGTAGCCGTCCTTAACACTGAAACGTCATACTTGAAAACAAGACCTTTTATGGGCATGGGACTAATAGCTGTTCTCAACATGATGTTCTATGGCTGAAAAACATAGCCGTGTTGTGCCTAACAATTACAGAATCTATATTAATAATCTGTTTTACAGAAGCTTGTCATGAGGAAAACATTGAACTTCTAAAACAAAACATTTGTCACTATGTTTCACCATTAATTACCTGTTTTTTTCATTGTTTCAATTCCACGTTACCTGCTATTCCACAATGACGTGTGGGGCATCACAAAGACACCTTGCTGAGTTTACTAAGTCCTAAACAACTGAGAAGGAATTAACCAATCCCCAAACCATGGCCAGTGGCTCCTGATTTGGGAAAGTTTTTACATGCTTTTTACATAATTGCTATTTGTTTTAATGTAACGGCAGTTCAATACTGAATAAATTGTTAAATGAGGTAGTGTTAATTAGTAGCCTCAGAGAAAATGGGTTAAACAAGGAGAGAAGTTGGGTCATTTGTGCAAATATTTAATTATTGTAGTCATGTGCAGGAGCATATTCATTAGCAAATATCCCATCTGTTAAAATGTTCAACAATTGTTTTTTGTGGAAGTCAGTAGAGGGGGTTCCAAGTCAGTCCAGTACAAGATAACAAGAGCTTATTCAGGCAAAGGAGCTGCTCTTCACCATAATTGGGGACCAGAGGACGAAATTTAAGAGCAGCGTCCTTTAACTAATTGGTCTCCAGTCATTCTACTTCCGGCACATTTTGATGAGCCGTGAGGATGAACGGCACAGAAAATCTGACAATTAAATTTTGGGTTTCTGATGAGAGTTTGAAGCCTAGAAAATAAAATAGGCTGTTTTCTTTGTTATGTTGATCAAATCTAAGTAAGTCTGTCCGATGGAGAAAATCAGAACAACAAGGACAAAATGTGAGCAGCATCTGTTTCTATACTTTCAATCAACCTGAGAAAACTGACATGATGCTTGTTAGCAGCAGGTTGAATTACTTGTTAGGAAACAACTTTGCACACTGAAACAGCTGTTTGCTTGCTGTAATTATTCCTCCTGTCCACATTGGCTCAGAAGAGCCCAAGCAGTATCTCATCAGAACTGGAAGTAAAATCCTCTTTAAAGACGAAAGGCAAGTTGCAAGTGAATCAATATCAAAACACTTCTTATTTTTAAATCTAAAATTGGTTTTACTGTAGATTCCCACCAAAACAAATCAATTATATTTAAATAATTTTATTTCTCCCTGAGGGGAAATTGTAGAGTAGAAGAACAATCAATTGACTAAAAGCATGTTTATTAGAGGCTTTATAGTGGAAGTTTGTACATTTGCATCTAATCAAGATCACAAAAAAGATTAAGAGGTATTCATTGAATGGCATGAAGTATAAGTAAGATGAATATGCATTATGATGCTAATAAAATATGAATAAGCAATAGAAGAGGAGTGCATCGTACACAGTTTATATGATGGATAGAAGGTCATGGTAATGGGATACAATTACAAAAATAAGATTATTCTTCTCATATGTTAAATAATAATTAGCCTGGTATAATTTGCTCCATATCAAAGCACATCTTATAAACATTTAAATTAGCTTGTTTTCAATGGTAGCAATTATTTCATATTATTAAATGACTTTTTCAATACATATCTGCATCTTTAAACACAACAAGAATAATATAGTATATAAATGTTTATAAGGTTTCTATGGTTTCAATTAGAGATCACTATATAGCAATAAATTATATTTATTTCTGTTTTTAATTTATATTGTAAGAGTCTGGGTGAAAATTCTGAATAAATGAAATTCTGAACCTATTGTTTTTGTGATGTTAGAAAGAAGAGGAAGAAGATAGAACATCTTACCTACTCAATGAATTTATGCCTATGAAACAATAATGTAAGATGTGCTGCCCAGATACTTACTGTGGAGTGAGTAGAGTACATGGAAGTAGCTTAAAGACAGACAGCACTCTACAACATGAAACAGCAGCACAGTTCTCTGGCTTCACTTTAATGTTGTTTAATCAGTGCAGAACAAATTATTCTCAGCCAGAATCAGGTCAGCACTGTTTGCAAACCTCACAGCTACTTTCTGTCTTTTCTGGCCAAACCTCTGTCAGTATTCATAGCATTGATATGACATTCGGTCTCTCTCTCTCTGTGGTTCTGTGATGCTCTTGTGTCATCTTCAAAGCACCACAAGAACAGAACAATGGTGCTATTGTGTCACATATAATACATACTGAATACTATTTTTATCTAAAATCTGCTGATTGCTCTTCATTTTCTTATCATTTCAGTTTTGTCTTAAAAGCAACTGATTTTTTTTTCTTCGGCGGTGGAGGGTCATTTTTGTCTTTATTTGACAGTAGAGAGAACAGATAAACAGCAGTTCAATACTGAACAAAACCTTTTATGGGCATGGGACTAATAGCTGTTCTTAACCTGATGTTCTATGGCTGAAAAACATAGCCTTGTTGTGCCTAACAATTACATAATCTACATTAATACTCTGTTTTACAGAACCGTGGCCAGTGGCTCATGATTTGGGAAAGTTTTTACATACTTTTTACATAATTGTTGTTTGTTTTAATGTAACAGCAGTTCAATACTGGATAAATTGTTAAATGAGGTAGTGTTAATTAGTAGCCTCAGAGAAAATGGGTTAAACAAGGAGAGAAGTTGGGTCATTTGTGCAAATATTGTATTGTACAATGTATATCTGTAATTATTTATCCCTGAACATATATAGTTACAGAGATTTATTTTCAGCAGCTTCTGAATGATCATAGAAATATTACAGAAAGTATTGACAGAGGGGCGGGACTGACATAGTGACAAATTCAACTACATCACCATCAAGGGCAGTGACATGATTTCATCAATACACAGATCAGTCAGGCTTCTGATATTTCAGAGCTATGGATTCTTTGAGTCATTTTTAAGCAGAAAATGTTCAAATTCTATGATTCCAGCTTGCCTTCTCTGATTAATTTCTGGTTTCTTGGACTTCTATAATAGTAAACTGATATATATATAGTCTTTATACTGTATGTGTATATATACACTGTATGTTGATAAAACTGTTTTGTAGAATGTAGTAATGTTCACCACAGTTTGACTAAAACATGCATTGAATGTTGACACTGATATTATAGATCAATGCCTAGAAATATTTTTCATCTCTGTGCTCATTAGTTTTCACCCTCGGCGAGGCTAATTTGAATTCACAAAGGATGAAATAGAACTACGATCTGTGTGACAATGGGATGTATGAAGAAAGCAAAACCTTCGAGGAGCTGCGTGTCTCCACTCTCAAAGTAATTTCTTTTATCACTGGAAGCATTAAAGATGACTCCATTTTCCCTTTTCTGCTGAACCTTCTGACTTCATTAAAAGGGAAACCGGTGCTGTATCTCATGCTTTTATACTGCTTGACTACTTAGTAGCATGCTTCAGTATATACTGCCTATTAAATGAATGATTAAGAAAGCCTTCATCAGCAGACTGTTCACACTGAACTATAGAGCCATGATGCAATTCACCCTGCACATAAAATGGCCTGTGGTAAAGGCAGAATATGCAGGGTTAGATGGTTGCTGTTTGCAAACACAGCAGACTTGCCTCACAGCAACAGTGAAACTGCAAGAGTGAAAATTACACTTAAAAATATAGACATGCTATAAAGAAATCAAATCATGTTTTTAAATTCTGCCAAGGCATCTACCTTCTGAAGCACAAATAACACCCACAACTCACCATCAATTCTCTATAACATCACAGAAAGTGCAGTGAGACATGACACCCTGTGCTGTTATGTGCTGGAGCTAAACACATAAGCAGATTAAATCAAATTGTATCTTGATCTTGAATTATATTGATAGGTGAATTAAATAAATAATTGATTATTGAAATTATTAAACAATTAGTTGTTTAGTTCATAAAATGGTGTAAAATGTCTTTCCCAACACTGAAGATTCAATCTAAAATGTCTTTTTTGTCCAGAAAAACAGCCCACAACCCAAAATTCATCCATGTACTATTACAGAACACTAAAGAAACCATAAAATAATCAGATTTGAAAAGCATTTATTCTTTTACATGACTCAAAATGAATAATTGATTATCAAAATAGTTGGTGTTTGATGTAAAAGTTATACTAATGAACAATATTAATAAAAGAACCTTAAAATCTCTTATCAAACTAATGTGATGATATTTACTAGTAAAACACACTCACACATACACACTGTTCAATGGTTCTTGGCATTTAACATCCCTGCATGACCAAAACAGAAAAGTAGAAAATACAGGCAAAAGGTCTGCATGTGTCATGTATGCTTGTATGAGTTCATAATACAGCTGTTCAGGGGAATCCTGCATTCTCTTCCCTTTGGTAGAGAAAAATGCAATTTGAGACACAATTTGTGTGTTTTTGAAAACCATTTCCTTGGGTGTGAATAAGCCTCCAGTGCTGATTACTGTCATTGCCTAACCCACTCAAGTCACTCCATATATATATATATATATATATATATATATATGTAGGGCGACACGGTGGTGCGGTGGGTAGCACTGTTGCCTCACAGCAAGAAGGTCGCAGGTTCAAGACCGCCTTGGGCCTGGGTCTGGGGCCTTTCTGTGTGGAGTTTGCATGTTCTCCCCGTGTCTGCGTGGGTTTTCCCCGGGTACTCCGGTTTCCTCCCACAATACAAAAAACATGCTCAGGTTAATTGGTAAACTCTAAATTGCCCATAGGTGTGAGTGTGAGAGTGAATGGTGTGTGAATGGTGTGTGTGCCCCACGATTGGCTGGCGACCATCTGGGGTGTATCCCTGCCTCTCGCCTTAACGCGCTGGGATAGGCTCCAGCAGACCCCTGCGACCCCGAAAGGGAATAAGCGGGATAGACAATGGATGGATGGATATATATATGTGTGTGTGTGTGTGTGTGTGTGTGTGTGTGTGTGTGTGTGTGTGTGTGTGACATCCACAGGACCATGTGTTTTGTGTACAAAAGCACATCTCTAGTATTCACAGCTCCATGTTATGAATAGTGGATGCCGTCATGTCTTTAACACTATGTGGACAATTTATTTCAAGCAGTCCTCTCTGCCCATCATCACAAAACATGTATTATTTATTTTATTTCTATCCGATATATTGTGGTACGTCCAAGTTGTCGTTTGTGCCAAAGTCTTGCTGCATGGTTAGTGACGTGTTGTTGTATTTGCTTGGCATGATCAAGTGTGAAGTCTGGCGAGCAGGGCATCGCTGGCATCCTGATGCCGGTGGATGGGTGGCCACTGGCATGTTAGCAGCACTACACAGAAATGCGTCCTCGTCTCGATGGTTTGCAGACAGGATGATTAAAGGACTACACTATTTTTGTCTCTCTGGCTGAGTATTAAATACAGTGTCTGAGGACCACCTCCCCAATCCCTACAGAACACTAAAGACCTCACAGAACCTGAACAGAGACTGAAATTCCTGAGACTGAGTCAGAAGTGGAACACTTGAGAAGGATTGTCAGCGAGCAGGCTGAAAATATTGAGCATCTGGGAAAACATCTGGTAACAGCGGCACACCTGAATTCATCCTTAACAGTGAAATTCCCAACTACTTTGAATACTGTGCATGTAGGAAACCTTTAAGATAACTTCTGATTAACTGTAGCCAACTGATTATGATGGGGTCTATGTTTGTATTTGGCAGAATAGGAGACAGGTATATAAAGGGGACATGGCGATTAGGAACAAGTCTCGTATGATAACAAGCTAAATTACAAAATCGAATTTGTTCAAAGTCCCTTCATTACTTATTTTATTAATACCTGTGTGATCAAATACTCTTTGAGCTCGAAAATTGCTATTATTTTGTTTATATTTTAGATTCCCTCACTCTTTTAGTGATGGACATGTTGAGCAAAGCCAGAACAATATCAGTTGTTTAAAGGAATGTCATTACAGGGGTCACATTTGTGATGATAATATTAATAATAACTATTATTATTATTATTATTATTATTATTTTTATTATATTAATTTATTGTCCATACCATAAAATACCAAATAATAGCCAGATTTCAATTAACTGCCAGACCCCTTTTAAATGTCTGGTGCAGGTGTCTATTTTACTAAATAACTGCCAGTTCCAGAAAAACGCAGAGTGTAACTAATATTAAAAAAAAAAATCAAGAAAGAAGTATTGCATGGCTATATTTAGATTAAATTTATACTGCATGCCTGTTCTGGGCAGGGGCCATTACAACAGGATGAGCATCACGGGACACAGGGTGCCAGACAAGCTACTACCCCACGCAAAACACAGGCCATTATCACCCTGCACCGCGCTGGTACCGCCCCACGCTGCTGCCGCACTACACTCTCAAATGGGTCTGAAGGCCGTCACTTTCTTTTACTCTTCAGCTCCTGATACTGATGCATCACTGTGGTGCTCCAATGACATTAAAGAACACAGTCTCTGGTAATATTCGATTAATTGTTGACTACTGTGGTGAAAAAAAAAAAAATAGTACTGAGGTAAAATATGCAGAGCTCTGGAGAACCAGCCACCATATGTTTAACTATTATGTTATTACTATGTTTAACTACTATGTACTGTCATCTAACTTTTGAAAAATGTATGTTATATTGAAGTCATACTGGTTTAATGAAATAATTTAAGTAAATTACAGTTTTTTTTAGTTTTGCTGAGCATGATTTTTATCAGGACAGAAGCCTATTAATTATTTACTAATCACCTGTCTCAAGTTGCAAATTAATGCCTGCTCTGTTATTTGGTATTTTACGGCGATAGCCGACCAGTACACTGATACCTCTTGCATACCAAAAACAAACCCGGTACACAAAAACATGCCAGTTGTCAATGGATTTAAGGAAGTTTTGAAATTGAAAGACTTTTAGATACCACAGACATGTGCAGAGTGTGATTTTTGATTCCTGCATGAACTCCATGTATTGCTGGCTCCGACAGATCAGTTTGACCACACTGAGATGTAATTGCAGCCCAGATGTCTGCAGCTATCAAGCAGGACTCTCCCACACTCACCATACTCGACAGCACTGAGCCACAAGTTAAGAAGACAGCTTTCCTGTTGCTCCAAAGACACAGTGACTCTGACATCAGATCCACTCTAAAGGGTTGTTTCGTCAACTTTGTGTCCACACTTTTCCAGAATTCCTATCAGACAGAGAGAGACTTTGAGAGAAAGTAACATCACAACACTAATCGCAGGACTCTTTCAATCAAGTCAAGCCCGGCAACAGTCAAGTAGCTGTGTTTTCTCATTGAGACAGATGCTTAAAATATTGGACTTCAATTAAAAATCCTGCCTTTCGTTAAGGTAAATACACAGATGCCTCGATTGGAACATCCATCATCATCCATCCATCATATTGTGCCTCAGTAGAGTGATATGAGTAACACATTCTGATGATAAATGGGAGAGGAAAGCAAAAAAAATGAAACAAAAATCGGTTTTCTGGTTTAGTCTATTAGTTTAGTAGTTTCCAATACCCATCTGATAGCTCAAAGATTCAGGGTAAATATTTTCTTAACATATGACCATACAGTTATCTGGCTTTGCTTAATAACATCTTGGTGTCCCTGTTGTTTTTATGTGTTCACAATCTGCAGCTGTAGCCTCAAAAATTATGAGAAAAAAAAGTGAGAGAATGTTTGTTAGGAACAAGCAAAATAACACATGACTGGTATTTTCATTCCCATTTTCTTTTCCTTGTGTTGCATGATAGACAATTATTTTGTGAGACCCATGCTTTCCCGTCCCTAAAGGCACCATGACAGAAACAGCTGTTGTCCTGCTGTTCCCCGGAAGAACGCTGGATTTTGAAGCCGCCTCCCACAGCGAACATGAATTTACAACTGTTGTTGTTTTTCACAGTGGTTGATTGCACAGATATGAAGTTTGTGACATAGAAGATGTGACCAAAGAAGTGAAATATTTAAAGTAAAGTTTTGAGGATCCAGTTTTCCTGCAACTCAATTTCTTCAAAGTAAATCTTCAAAGAATTTTGTACAGAAACTGGTCCTGAACCAAATGTTGAGTTTACTCAGCAAAGCCTTCAAGTGTAATGAGAGTCAAACATCCACTGACAGCCACAGTGTGACTCAACCCTGACTCTGCAAATCCATGCACAGGCTTCAGGCCACAACAGAAAATGCTGCCATGTTTGTACACACAGCAGTCAGGTTGAATGTCCCTCCTGTTGGCTCCGGCTTCACTTTTGAGGAGGACATAACAAACATCCTCCAGAGACTCTTAGTGAGGGGCTGCAGGCGAAATGACTTCTCATTAGCAAACAGTCTGGCAAATACAAACCTAGTCCAGGATGCACTTTATTCTCCACTTTACACTCTATTCTGTTATCTTAGAGAAACCTTTTCAGTCAGAAAACTGGAACGCAGGTGCAATCTGTTTTATGGGACAATGACAAAATATCATATGGTGCAATCCTATAAATCTGGTACCAGACAGATTAAGTCTGGTAAAAATGGTTTTAAAAAGTAAAACTACATGCTATCAACTAGTTTTATATTCTAGGTGAATTACATATTTAAAATGTGTCATGCTTTTCAGTTTGACATTTTGTGTCAAAAAAAAAATAACAAAATGGAGATTAAAAAAAATTTTTTTTTGAGACTTTAAAATGACAAGAGACTTACATAGACACAAAATGTACATTTTGAGAGACATGAAGAATGAAAAAAAGTGTTTGACTTTCCCATCTTGCCAAAAGTAATTTGTCACTAACCCTTATTTGTAGGAGCATGATTGCACTGTATTGTTTAAAGTCCACCCAGATAAGCATCACACAGCTGCTTGCAATGTTTAGGGTGTCGGGATTTTAAAATTTTTAATATGCCAGACCACATTTTTAAAGTAGCTCAGCAAGATAAAAAGTAGGGCTGCACCTAACGACTGTTTTAACAGTCAAGTAATCTATTGTTAAATCGATTTGTTTGGTTCATAAAATGGTGTAAAATGTCAATCACTGTATTCCAAAGCTGGAGATTTAACCTAAAATGTCTTTTTGACCAGACCAACAGTCCACAACCCAAAGATCCTCTAGTTTATTATTATAGAAGACTAAAGAAAAATGATTTGAGAAGCTGGAACTAAATGTTGCAGATTCACCCTGCAATCACCAGGCACAAATTTGCATCTTTGCATCAACTTTGTTTGTACTCTGTATATAAATTATAAAATATAATTTGTACATTTTCTTCTTAAACATTACTCAATTTGACTTTCAAAATAGTTGGCAATTATTGTAATAATTGGTAACCTACTGATTAATTATTAGTTCAACAAATCATTGCAGCTCTAGTCACACTACACATACCAGCACATGATTCCAGAATACCAGCATACTGTCTAAAATCCAACCCAAAGGGAAACATTGACAGTTTTTGTTTCTGCAGATGTGTTGAATGTCAAAGTTTGACATACTGTACAGATTATCTGTGTTTTGTAATGTTTTACAATGAGACAACTAGGTCTGGGGGAATAGTTGATAAGCTGTTTGGTTCATAGAAGACCAACAGTCCAGATCCTAAAGATCACCAGTTTAGTAATATATAATATATAAATGTAATTACTGTACTGTTTTACTTGTTTTCTTTTATTAGTTAGGGTGTGTTAGGTTAAAATGTTTTGTAAATCTCCAGTTGAATGGCAGTAAAACAGGAATATGGACAGAAAAAATATAGTAGAATG
Organism: Eupleurogrammus muticus; assembly: GCA_036785175.1. Classification (NCBI taxonomy): domain Eukaryota; kingdom Metazoa; phylum Chordata; class Actinopteri; order Scombriformes; family Trichiuridae; genus Eupleurogrammus; species Eupleurogrammus muticus. The sequence continues at coordinate 22,859,641 of JAYKQN010000009.1, forward strand.
TCCTGTTAAATAATATGGACATGACTACAGAATGCAAACCTGCCTGTCAAACTGAACTGACCCTCAGAGACAGGAGCTTTACGATTCACCGCTCATAGCTTTTGACTTTGCAAATAATAATTGAATAACTTTATGGTAAATTTGTTGTTATTGTGTATATTTGAATGGGGATATAAATTAACACAACTAATCACTTCAGAAAATTCATTCAATTCCACCTATTCCTGCTTGTTCATCCCGAGGGATTTTAAAATCACCCCAGGGGTCAAATATAGGTGAAAAATGTTATGGGAAATCTTGAGACGTGAATGATGTGTTTTTGTCAACAAGGCATTGGTAACAGTATTTCCAGTCAGGTGGAATTGTTCTATGAACTGGGACAGGCGTTACAATTAGGGCACCGACACTGCCCTACTGCACAACACCAGCTAATGATGGTTCCCCAGCTTGTTGTGGAAGAAGCTGACGGCACCAAATGCCAACCTCAACCCTGTCCAGCAGCTTTGGGATGAGCTGGACCACCGACTGTGAGCCGGACCTTATCGCACTGATGCTGCCAGAGCTGAACAGGAGCAAATCCCTGCAGCTGGGCTGACATCTGGACAGCCTGGAAGCAGCGGAGGCTGTTTGATTCAGTGTCTTTGCACTGGTTACCGGGTTCTTTAAAAATCCATTTTAAAATCATAATCAAACCTAAAAGCTGCTAAAGTACATTAGTGATATTTACTGTCCAAAATGGCTCATTGTCTGTTGGATACATAGTCCAGGTTAAGGTCAAAGGTCAACAAGCTCTTTTTGTAGGCCCCTCAATTCTGGAATAGTCTTCCAGTTACTGTTCTACTTTGAGTTAATAAATATATACTTTTATAAGCTAACTTACCGTTAGCTGTTTTTAATTTAATAAAAATGGAAAGCTTATGTTAATTACTTTGTTTTTGTTATATATATATATATGTTCAAGAGAAATAAAGATCAAATCAAACCTGACATCTAGTCCTATTTGTTTCATTATACAGATCTGTTGTGCAACCACCTGAGATTTAGATTTATTTTAATAGGTTGAATTGTTCTATCTTTTGGATGAATTACTTGTAAACTTATTTTAAACATCATATATAATTGTGTGCTAGTATTTTATGTGTTGTTATGTTTCGTTTGTTTCTTTTATGCCCTTATACTTCTGCTCCTGTCTAGAACAGTGCTATAAGGCTAAATTTGTTATCATTACTTTTATTATAGTCTTTATTGGCTGGTTACAATATCTGTCTCTCAGAAAAATTTCATAAGCAGTGCAATGCTGGAAGCAGGATCAAATGGAATGAGCTGCATGCAGCTGTTAACATTCACAGAATCCACCACCGTGAAGGCCGAGAACCTTCATTTATGAGATGTGTCACAATTGCGTTTACTGTCCACTCATATTATTTTTCAAGTGTGTGAGAGACGTAATTGTGATGAGACACAGTGATTGCTACTCAAATCTCTTTTGACAATCCTAGAGGAAATTGGGAGACTCAAATTGAAGGTTTTGCATGACAGGTTATCGGATTTGAGACCAGTCAATTTGGAGAAAGGACCATTTTGATCTGGGCTCCGGCTGATGAAAGTGTACCTTTCATGATGATGTGAAATTGCAGCAGGGACTATGCTTATACAGCACAGCAAGAAAGCAGTGATGTGATAATTTGTGTTTACATTGCCGTTGTAAAAGAGACGCCTTGTTGGCTTTTTAATTTGCAAATGTCATCTTTCAGCGTCCCTGATCGCATTTGTAATCAGAGGAGCAGAATTCCAAGAGGGCCCATATGCATATCTGGGCAGAGTCTGAGGGAGATAGAGCTTCTGCCATGCTGACAAAAGGAGTAACGAGACAAAAGACACACACACATGCACAAGCACACACACAGACATTTGAGCTGGTTTAATGCATATAATGAGCCTGCATCATACAGATGGATAGTTCTTTGGCATTAAGCCATGTTGCTGCATCATACATTCTAATCTGCTTCAGTTTTTGCAACACAATGATCAGAATCCAATCTTTCAGAGAAACCGAACGCTCGTATTACTGATGAATTGATGCACAATACAACACTTGTACATGAATGTACTGTACGCAGAGGTTACACACGCAACACAGATTTATGTGTCATAGGTTAATTAATTAAAAATTCTGCATCATTAGGGAAAGTGTGTGTAATTTTTAAAGTTGATTTATTTTGGCACCCCCAGATGGGAGCATAAAAAAGACACCGGAGGAAAGCAGCAGCAGTAACGTTTGACAGCAGAGGAAAACTCAATTTACAATGAACACATGACCAGAAAATCTATGCTGTGATCATATTGAATGTGGTTTTCTGTGGGATGTTGTTCTCATTTCTGTGCAGAATTAGGTACACCCTCATTCATCTGCTGAAGGAATGTGTATTCCAACACTAATGGGCAATTCAGACCAAATGTAAAGTCAATTTTTTTTGCAGAGGTTACATTAAAAAATCAATGCAAAGAATGTGGGTAGCGCGAATGATGCAAACACACATAATATGCAAACATGTAAAATATCAGCGTCTGTTCTTGGTGCAAAACAGCAGAATCTACACATCATGTGTCTATAAAGCAAGGATCTGTCTGTGGCTGTGTGTACAACAGACATGGTTTCAAGTCCAGGCACGTGTATTCATATGCCTCTCTGCCAGAAAAAAAATAAATAAAATAAAATAAAATCCCATACAATGTAAAAAAAAATGTCAAAATGTTCTGGTTCCAGCTTCTCTTCTCTAATTACTTTCTGTTTTCTTTAGTCTTCTATAATAGGTTGATGATCTTTGGGTTTTGGACTGTTAGTCTGGACAAAATAAGACATTTTAGGTTGAATCATTAGCTGTGGGAAACTGATTGACATTTTACCCCATTTCATGAGATGGGCTATCAAAACAGTTGTGAGCTGCAGTCCTAAGTGCAATGCCTACAGAGAGCATCAGGCAGCAGCCTTCTAAAAAGTAATGAGTGCAGTTTTGAGGCCTTTTTCTCACCATGCACTTTCATACAACTCTTCAAACACCAGCAAAGTTTCCGTGTGTTGTACAGAACAGTGAACATATTCCTGCCTTGGATTAGCTCTTATGTCTCAACTGTTCTATACAAAATAGTCAGAGCTGAAAATAAAGGCAGATGTCAAGAGACCATCCAGAGTCGGTGCAACTAAACCCACTTTGCTTTGCTGTCAAGTCTCATTAGTTTATTAAACTAAACAACCCTAACCCCATTAAACCAGCTCAGCCTAATTTTCCCTCTCACACATCCTGTACAAGTCACATCAGCTCTCATACTCCATACTCCATACATATTTTTCCTCACCTGCTACTTCTGATGTGTGACACACATCGGCGTCTTCATCTCCGTAATAGATGCTTAACTCATACTGAGGTTGTTGAGGAGAGGTCTGTGTTACGGTGTCTTTGTGCTGGGCCCTTATGTTACCATCAGCCTTTCAGTGCAGCGGGGGTGAGAAGGATCTCAATGAAAACCAGGTTATTGTTTCCACATGCTTTGCCCTTTGCCTCGGCAGATAAATGACTACATTAGCATAAATGGCCCTTTTGGAGAGGCAGTCATTTAGCATAGCGGAGAGCAGGGAGATGACAGCAGACATGGGGGAGAGTGAATGAGTAAGACACGCTTTTCTTCTCTAATGCATTCAGTCTGTAGAACACAAGGACATTTTCTAAGAAACTATTATCAAAACAGCCATCAACACAGGTATTGAGTTCCTTTGTGCTCCTTCACTGCAGACATTAAGCGAAAAAAAAAATCACTAAGCTACTCTCACTGCATATAATAACTTGGAGGGTATGTTGCACTGAGCAGCTTGTCGATAGTTCTGTTGTGCGGACACATGAATTATTGCCACTGTGACCATGAGTGGTGCCGTTGAGATCTCCAACAAGTAGTAATTAGTAACTAGCTATTAATCCTAAACTATTATAAAATAATCAATTTCAGTCATTTTAAGAAGCAATGTATAGTTGTGTGGACTGTTGGTCTGGAAAAAAAAGCATTTTAGGTTGAAACCTCATCATTAGGAAGCAGTGATTGATAAACCAACAACCCAACATTTCAATAATCTATAGATTGATTGACTATTAAGTGACTAATGTTAATAGTTGTTAGTTACAGCTTATTATGATTTATGATTTATTAATAGGACCAACTGTTTAAATATGACAATGATCACAAACATTAATAGCTGTGGTGAAAAGTACATTTATTTGAGTAGTGCGCTTGAAATTTAAACTACTTGATATTTTGAATGTTCCTTCTCAGTCTTTGTCAATACAATAACATTGCAAACAACAGTTTTCCTGATACACATCCAGACATCTTAACTTTTAAGAAGTTTATTTTTTCTCTCTTTCACTTCCACCTGAGCCAAACTAATTTACACATAAGTCCCAAAAAGATCTATTTTTAGACCTCTTCTACAAAACACTAGATGCTTTGACTAGTTTAGATTGTGAGAACAGTGAATAATATATTCAGACTCTGGTTCTATTTGTTTTATTCCATGTTATACATAAATCATATTAACATGTTAACAGCTCTTGCAGAAAACAAGGGATTTGTTCATGTAAGTGTAAAGTGTTCTGGAGGTACATTTTTTTGCACATTTCAACAAGTTAGTTTTTTACATCAAACATTAAAAGCATCAAGACAAAGTGCAAAAGAAACATTTTTATCTCCACTAGATAAGATCTGAGAATCTGGAGCCAGAGAATTTGGACATTTTCTTTCAAAAATAATCAGATCGCCTAATTGATCATTTAAATAGTGGACAATTAATATAATAGTTGAAAAATAACTGACTTACTGGCTAATTGTTGCCCCTGTCATTGAGGGCTGAAACTAATCACTATTTTGATAATCGATCAATTGATTTGAGTAATTTTTTAAGGAAAAAATGTTAAAATTCTCGGCTTCCAGATTCCCTTCTCTGATGATTTTCTGGTTTCTTTAGTCAAAAATCATAAGAGTAAACTGATGATTTTCTGGTTTCTTTAGTCTTCTATAATAGTAAACTGATGATTTTTGGGTTGTGGATTGTTGGTCTGGACAAAAAAGACATTTTAGGTTGAATCTACAGTTTTGGGAAAAACTGATCAGCATTTTACTCTTTACTTTTATGAACCAAATAAGTAATCAATTAATAATCTTAATAATGATAGATTAATTGACTATGAAAATATTCATTCATCCCCAGGGTTAATAACATATTTATTAATTTTGATCTCTCTATCACACATCAGCTACGACATCCTCTGAGGTGTCTCTGAGTGAGTCTACCTGTTAGCTGGTCTCATGTGGTCCTGGTCCCAGCTGATGCTGCTTCAGGTCTTGTCCACCCTGGGGACATCAGTGTTTCAGAGAAGACCACTCATCTGATGAAACTCATTTGGTTTCATGATTACTCCAATATGAATATCTAGAGTATGCAATTAGAGTAGTGTGTGTGTGCGTGCAAAATTATGAAAGGCGAGTTTGAAAAAAAAAAAAAACAGTTTTTACAAACACCTGTTGTTGTTGTTATTCAGTTTTTATCCATCAAATAAAACTACCCTAACGGTTCAGAAAACAATTTAAAACATATTCCTCCTCTTCATCATGGAAACAAACTCACCAAATATTGTCTTTGTCGATGTTTATGTCCCCCTTAACGCACAGTAAAATGTTAGCCATTGCCATGCTAACAGCAGTTAGCTTGATTATTCAATACCATGCTAACAGCCGTTAGCTTGATTATCCTCTGCCAAGCTAACAGCAATTAGCTTGACCATCCACTTTTCTTGATCATTAGCTTGATTATCTAATTCCAGGTTAAAAGTAGTTAGCCTGATTATCCGCTGCTAGGCTAGGAGCATTTAGCTTGATAATCTGCTGTCAACCAAACAACAATTATCTGGATCATCCCATTATCTTGATTATTAGTTTAATAGATTTTAGTAGATCATCTAATGCCAGGTTAACAGTAGTTAGCAAGATTATCTTTTAATCAGCACCAGGTGAAGCACAAAATGTTATTAAACTGTCCTTTGTCTCTCTCCTATTTTCTGTTTTAAGGCCAGACACAGTTCAGAAGACAATATTTTCTCTCTGCTACAATCACAATGAAATTAACATTGTGAAAGTAAACATAGTGTGATGTCATGAGAGGCTGGGTCCTGGAGGGGTGCTACATCCCCAGGAGATGGCTCCAATCTCACCTAGGTAAAATTTTTCTAAATTAATATATTTAAATTTACATGTAAATGTGCTTTGTAAAAAGCCATTAAACATGTACAAAATTGCATTCTTTATGTTTCAGAAAATCTATTATAAATATATAACAATTTTTATGTTTTGATAACAAGGACATTCATCAGGCTTTTATGAATGGATTGGTCATGTTTTTTTGAATTATTTGAAATTAAATGTGCATATTTTAAGAATAGTTAATTCTTATGTCACATAAAATCTAAAATAGTCTAGTTATTCACTGATGAAAATGATCAATCATGTGAAATATATGTTGATGTGCCATTTTTGGTTCAGTGTCAATGGTAAATGGTCAGAAAAAGACCTTTTAGGGAATCAAATGTATAGTTAATATTCATGGGCTAAAATGTTAAAGTAGCTAAAGGTATTGTATAGTATTGTTATATGTAACAATATTTTGCAGTTTATTGGTACGTTTTATGAAAGTATAGTAGTTAATGATACAAAATATATAAAAAAAATGGGAAACTGCAAATGCGATTATTATTCAACTATTTAAATGATCAATTAGGTGATCTGATTCTCAGATGTTATCTAGTGGGGATAAAACGTGTTTCTTTTGCACTCTGTCTTGGTGCTTTTAAAGTTTGATGTAAAACTCACTTGTTGAAATGTGCAAACGAACTCACCTCCAGAACAAAAAATGACAAATCGATTGATCGATTATCAAAATAGAGATTAGTTTCAGCCCTAAATGACAGGGGCAACAATTAGCCTGTAAGTCAGTTATTTTTCAACTATTATATTAATTGTCAACTATTTAATGATCAATTAGGCGATCTGAGTATTTTTAAAAGAAAATGTCCAAATTCTCTGGCTCCAGATTCTCAAATCATATCTAGGGGAGATAAAAAATGTTTCTTTTGAACTTTGTCTTGATGCTTTTAATGTTTGATGTTAAAAGCTTCAAACTAACTTGTTGAAATCTGCAAATAAACTTACCTCCAGAACACTTTGAAAGCAATGTTCAGACACTTACATGAACAAGTCCCTTGTTGTTTGCAAGAGCCGTTAAAATGTTAATATTATTTATGTATAACATGGAAAAAACAAATAGAACTGAATATATTATTTTCTAAACTAGTCAAAGCATGTAGTGTTTTGTAGAAGAGGTCTAAGAATATATCTTTTTGGGACTTAAGTGTAAATTAGTTTGGCTCAGGTGGAAGTGAAAGAGAGAAAAAATACACTTCTTAAAAGTTAAGATGTCTGGATGTGTATCAGGAAAATTGTTGTTTGGACTGTTACTGCATTGAGATAGTCTGAGAAGGAAACCAAAGAAATAGAACATTCTAACTAACCAGTCTCCAACAGTACACTGACATTACATTTACCTATAATGCACATATACCAGTAGCCTGTGACTCTCTGTCTTTAACCAAAAATCAGTTCAACCTAATTTACAGATAGTTTTTAGTAACTCAAATTGACTTTAGTAGAAATAGAAAGGACAAGTCGAATCGGGGCAAACATAGAAGAGTTTTCCAAATAAATCCAGCATAAAATGCTCTGATATATTCTTAAATTTAATATGATTTGTGCTTCACGGACATATTTATTGTGCTTTTCACGGTGAGCATTATTTCAATGACATTGTGTTTTAATATTGTTTTTTGTGTCCTTACTAGTACAGCGCCTTGTAAAAAAAACAAAGATTGGAGTTGCTAATGTGATTGTGCTGCCTCCCTCTCCTCTTCTCTTCTCATCCCATCTCTTCTCTTCTTTGTGTGTGAGAGCTGTGAAGTGCCACATCACATTCGGCGGCGTTTTAATTATGTAACATCCAGCACAGAACAGTTGTCTGTGAAGGATAGAGAACAGAGTTTGACACCAGACAGTGTGGCAGAGACGAGTGAAGCCACAGATTGGTGTCAGTTATGTAAGGCTGCATTTGCATGGCAGCAGCCAGTCTCACTTTAACCCCTTTAAAACCACCTTCCATCCTATTTCTGGGATGCAATCAAAGCCATCAGATGTAGGCCCATCTATTTTTAATGTGTTCAGTTAAAACCTAAGCAGAAAGATCATTTATTGCATTTTTTAAAGGTGCACTAGCTGCTGCACTAGCATGGTTATCTTTTAAAGAAGCTCTGTGTTTTTCAGGGCATTAATTGATAATTATAGAACCAGTGCTAGTAGCAATACTGCATTTTTAATACAGATACTATGATCAATGTTTGAGAGTTTTAAAGTTAGTGGTGTGTCAGTACTGTTTAGAGTCTAAATGTGTCATATCCACTAAATGTGTCATAGAGCAGATTGTACCAGACAGGACTTCCTGGGCTGTCTGATTTTAAAAGACAAAATAACAAATTTCTAAATAAAAATTCAGATTTCACATAATGGTCCATTAGACAGACAGAGCAAGTAATAAAATACACTCACCCACTTTGATTTTGTTTTGCACAGTTGCACTTTATTGTTATCTTAAACACATATCTGGATTAATTTCAGCCAAATGAAAGTATTTTTTTGGCCAACTATTAGTTTGTTTCTGCACAGATACAGTAGAACGTTATTTGCATTGTCCTAACAAAGTTATTGCATTTTATTTGTTTTTTGTCTGATGGAGCAAAATGTTTGACTTGAACATGATGGATGCCGTTTTCTTTATTCTATTATTTGATAAAGCACAAAAAGACAGTCACAAAAATGTTATTTCAATAAAAACTCGACGTTGAACATTTTATCACAATTTCGTTGTGACATGAACATTTTTCTTCCTCAGGAGTGGAGCCTAGCAGAAAAAAAGTTGAAGAGCCACTGGTTTAGGTCAATATTTGCTCTTGTCTAGCAGGCTAGTAAGCTATTTGGAATAACAATGACCGTGTGTGTGTGTGTGTGTGTGTGTGTGTGTGTCTGTCTGTAAACATTGTGTGTTAACACCGTAGCACCAGCTGGGATGGAGACTCTCTCTTGGTTTGCTGCATATTGAAAAGAATCCCTGCATGCATGAATAATGCATGTTTTACATTCAGCATAGATGTGTCTCTGAATGAATGTGCGTCTGTGGGCATGTGTTTGTGTGTTTTATACAAGCTCACACAGGCCAGCCATTGTGCAACCTCCAGTATAAGGAAATCTGAATTTACACGGTTAAACATTGTCCTAAAGATCAGCTCCCACATCATCTATAAAGCTAAGAGTGTCTGTCAGTCTGTTCCTATCATTTCTCTCAGTTTGTTGGATCAACTTTAACTTTCAGATATAGTTGATGGGGAGTATCGTTTAAGGGAATTTCATGGATAAATATTTGCATCATGTTTTGGTGAAATTTTTCAAATGAATAGTCAGAAAATCATTATTATATTATTATTATCATGAAAAAATATATATAAAGAAAAAAAGTTTAAAAAAAAAACAAAAAAAACTAAGCTTTATTATCCTACCACTATCCTGCAGCAGCTCGTTAGTTCCAATGGTCCAGCTATGGATCAATGGATCACCATGACGATTACATCCCATCATTTTATTACCATTCATACCTCCGTTGTCTTCCTGCTCCGATTGCATTCCAATAAAGTAAAAGTAAGTAAGTAAGTAGTCAAAGACAAAACTTCATAAGAGAACCTCACAGACCCTCAGGAAATCCTGACAATATTGTTTTATGGATGGATAAATAGAAAGGTCTAAATATTATAAATATAATAAATAAATATGTATAATCATTTCACTATTTACTACACATACTGTGGTTATCAGAGCAGTGTGTGAGACATGAAAAAAATTACCTACATCTATGTATCTACTTTTCTGTAGAAATACACACTTTTTACGGCCACAGGACTAGTAGCTCTGATACACCCATAATGCTCATCGATCTCCAACAGAATAAAACAGTATTGTTCCTCCTGTTTTATAAGACTATGTGATCCAATTTCAGCAAGAAACCTCTTTTTAGACATAATTATACCATATATAATTACCAAGTGTCTCAAACAGTTGGTGAAGAAAGGTTCACTGAATGAAGATTTTTCACCGAAAATTACAATAAACACAATACATTTTAACTTATGCCGAAACTATCTTAAAATATTGTGTTTTCTACTGACAGACATTAATAAGATTGTCCTTCATCTGCTTTTCATGAGATGAAAAACAAAAAGGTTTAGATGTGAATATCTTGCAGATGCAGGAAAGGGAGTTAATCACCACCTGCTTTGTTTAAAGCTGAGCTTTGTCATTGACTGTTTAAACAGGCTTCCATTGGAACCGCTGGAACAAAAAAAGAAATCTCATCAGGGGAAGTGTTTTGTATTTAGCACAAATTGTCCAATATTTAGTAGAAATATCTTGAATTTTCCTGGCTGGTGATTTAGCTTCTTTCACATTTTTCCAAAATATTAGATAAAAAATCCAAAATATGAGATAAAAAGATCAAACAATTTAATCCAATTTTAGGAAGACAAAACTAAATTGAACAAGGTCAAGAAAAAGAAGACTTTAACTAAGAAAAAAGTATTTGCCAATGGAATAAGATAATTCAAGACAATTTTGGCTCAATATTGGATTAACATTTATGAAGGAAGCTGTGGATAAAGTTATAGTATGTTGGACTTTAAGAGAACTGTTTGAGGAACATTCACAATGCCATGCTGAATACAAGCCAATAACATCAAGCCTTCATTCACTTTCATTGTTCAGATTTGGGTAATGAGTACATTGATGATGACACTGCTATAAGACACTAAGTGACTTTGCATGTCAGATTCTGTGAGCGTTGGTGAATCCTCACAAACTCATGTGTTTGTTTTCTCGCATCACACAGTTTGCAGCCTATTCAGTATTTTCTCTGCAGCTCACTGTAAGCCTCCCCCGGACAGCCTGTTAGTATTTGTATGCTGGACACACAAGAGATTAGTTTTCAATAGTGCTGCCAGACATTCCCATAAACAGCAGCTGAACATGCCAAAGCATTGTGGCCTCTATTCACAGCTCGTATACAACGAATCTGACTTTGCTTTTAAAAGCTGAAGCATTCTGAGAAAAGTTCAGTATGATGAAAAAAAAAAAAAACATGGCCCTGAATCCTAAACTTGATCATAAGTAAGAGCGTACAGTAAGATTGATGTGAAATCAGATTGTACAAGTAAGAGAAGCAGCAGTGATTCCTTGTGGACAGGTCACCCAAGTCTTTGTCTGTGAGGAAATCTTCCCACAAAAGCTTAACACGAGGAAAGTGGTTCCTGCCTTTAATGGATGTGGCTGATTGCTCTTTAATTGGTTTGTCATTCCCCACACAGTAAAGGTCACTGCTGGGAAATGTCATTATGTTTAATGTTGGGTGAAAGTGGATGGAGAGATTTACAATAGATGGAATCCTTAAAAGGGCGTAAACATGCCACTGATGCAAATATATGCCGATATCCATTTAATAAGCGCAGGCATTGCGTTCATGATGCAACTTAGCAGGATGACATGAGGACGGTTTGCAGGGACGCTCACGCAGGATGAGCTTTATTCACAGATGGATGTTTAAACCCAAATCTTCAAGCTGAACTAAGTGCTTCAATCATTACCATATATTATCAGTGTCACTGAACCAATCAGTGCAGCTTTTTGCATTGGAGCTCCCTTCACTGGCGGCTAAAAGCATCATTATCATCTTCGACATGATGAGTGTGTTGCTTCTACTTCTTAGTGAAAAAGCTGTAACTGCAAATGGTAAAAAACAAACCAAAATCAATTCAAAGTCAGAACCAAAGTTCAAGTTGAGTTGTGATTTAAACATGTATACATTCACAGTTTCTAATTCAATATATGTCATCAATATCTACTTATTTAACAGAATAAGAAAATAGATCACTATAATATTGATAGTTTCACTCAAGGTTTGGATAAAAAAACAAAAAAAACAAAAAAAACAATGCTTGGCTCATTAACAACATATTTCTCTTGAGAAAGGATCAATCATTGAATCAAACAGCCAGTCATATAAACCACTAAATAATTTTAATGTAAAGTGGTTACATTCAGCATTTTCTCCTGGCTGTTATTAACAAAAAAAATTATCATTGTTTTCCACTGATAAGTAATTTTTCAAATAAATATGCGTTCTTAGCTACATCACCTGCCTTGATAATTGTGTGTGAAAATAAGGTCATAAGGCATTAGTTGCCCTCTATATTTTTAAAAGAAAACCAGTTAGCAACAATAAACCTTGTGTTGGTAGTTCAAAAGTTAAGGATAAAGTTTCTGCTCACAGTTGTTTTTCAAGAGCAAGAACTCATTTGAGCAGCTGGGACAGAAGTTAAAACAGGATTTTCCATTTCTGTTTCTCCATCATCTCTGACTCTGGCAGCGGTCGTGATGGTAACGCAGGGGGCCAGTGAGCTCACTAACCAGCAGTTATGATGCATCTTCTTTGAAGTTTCACTGTTTTTTGTCTTCATACTGTTAGGGCAATGCTATAGGCCAATGTGCAAAAACCCAAATGCAGGCATGGGAGCAGATTGATGGTTTCATTAGCTTTTAAAAGAATATGATAACAAGGAAAACAGCAAACAGTTGATGCAATGTTTAGAGGAAAAACAAAAAAACACCAGCATAGGCACAGAGTCCAGCAAAATCCTAGGTCACAAACAAACAGACCTACACAAAGGATGTAACTGTAGGAGAAAACTTTTTTTTATTTCTTCTTTCCCAGATAGAAAAAAATTGTTTGGCTCATATCTGGCACACCTGACACATTCATCCAACCCACATATGGGATGGAATGGTCGCACTTTGGCAGTCTGCTCCTGTTTGCCAAAAGTGGGCCACATCCAAGACATCACAATGCCAGATGTCAAAAACAGACCAAATGAATGAAACTCAACTGAATTCAAGCCACCACACTCACACCATGCCAGCACTCAACCCAATATGGCCCACTGTACACAAGACAAGTACTGAACTGTGTGTGGGCTAGAACTCAGCCAAATGTGACCCACCACACTCACCACCAGCCCACCAGCACTCAACTGAATGCTGAGTTTGGGGCCACTTTAGACTGACATTCGGATTACTCAATGAGAACTTGCCACATTTTGGCCTGGGCTGTATTTGTTTTGTGACATTTGGCCATATGCAGCATTTATTACATGGGCCAATTAAAGGTCACATCTGTTTTGTCTGGGCCGGACGAATTCCTACAGTGCCGGATGATTGCCTGAAGTGGCCCACATCTGTATGCTAGCTGGGATTCATCTTGCCTGGTTAACTTCCTACAGCTACTACTGTGGTGTTGAAGTAGCAACTATTGGTTAGTAGGAAGTGTCTAATAACTTTTAAATACTAAGATAAAACCTCTGTGTCTGATGAAGAGAGGTGACTCAAGGTGTAGAGCACAGAAAAACCTGGCGTGAACCAGCCACCCCCTCAGTGATCAGCCATGATGATGGGGGAGGGGTGTGTCCGGCTTGACTGTGACACATGTACTGTAGGTTGTGGTGAAGGGAAGAGGGAGTTCTGAGACAATCACAATTGTGATTTCTATTGTTGAAATCCAATGCTTAGGTTGATTTCTTGTTTAGAATATAATTCTGCTACCTTTGACCTTTTAAATCATATTAGGGCAGCAAAGATTGAGATAAGTGCGTGTGTAAATATTGTAAATAATCTTTCAATAAGAGGATAAATCACTTTTTTTTAACTTTTCCAATTACATTTTAGGCAAAACTCTGGGGAATGGAAACAGTGGTTAGAGCCTTTGGTGCCAAATGGTAATTAAAGGTGTGGGTGCACACTTGGTGACAGGTGAGGTGAACTGTAGGAGTCAAATTTTAGTTTTATTTTATTTTGAACTTTAATTTAATTAACACCTGAAAGTGCCATTTCTAGCAATATATATCACCTGTGAAGCTGCTCTTTCACTTAAAAGGTCAGCTTTCATTTCAGTATATTAGCTTTGCACTGTGCTCTGTACGTTCTGCATTGAGTGACTGATAATATATTGTCTCAGAGTATATATAACACCTATATTTCATAGTTCATCAAGATGAAAAGCAAATTGCTATTAGCACTGTATACTGTATAACTCAGTTCATATTCTATCCTCTTCAAGTCTGTACTGTCACATTGAAAAGAAAATCATAATATGCTGAACTGGTTTGAAAACATATGCTATTCATCTACAGAATGAGAGAGAGAGTACATGTCTGCGTCAGCAGCATCATATCTCTCCTTCCCGGGTCATTTTTCAGAATCAAAGAGTGAATGACGTCAGTCTTGACTTTTCTGAATGATTAAAAACCAACAAGACAGATATCCAGAACACTGAGGTGTACCTTACATAGTTTTCAGATGCTACTAATGTCATTTTAATGTATTTATTTCATAATCCAGATTAATTATTTTCAACAAAGTCCATCTTAAATATTTTAAAATATCATGATCAAATTACAATTATGATTATGATCAAGAAGTGGGAACACAAAAGCACATATTTGCTCCCCTGGGACTAATAGCAAGGTACAACTGCTCTCTACACACACACACACCTCTGTCAGCATTATTCCTTCTTCAAAGCGTGTGTGCGTGTGTGTGTGTGTGTGTAGCTGCAGTGACTCTCAGACCTCTGTGCAGTACATTGATCAAACTGCATCATTAATGAGCCTCTGCATTGACAGTGAGAGGCAAAACATGTGCAGTTCAGAGCACAAAGAGAAGATACTGAACAGAAGAACAGAACTGTGCCATGGAGCTGTTTTATTTAAAAAGTCAAACATGAACAATAATTGCAGGTTGAGAGCAATTCATGAGTGTCAGGCATTTGTAGGTATGTGACCGGAAAAACAACCACATCACCCAGATGTGGCAAAATCTCAAATCAATCCGAGGAACAACGTGATTGAAACACTCTTTATTTATTTGTAGTGTTTTCATACCAAAGATGCCTTTCAGCTGTTGCCAAAATAACATTAACTGCCTTAAACAGCACACTATAAAAAGGTTGTATTTCATACTGTGACATCAAGACAAAGGTATGTACCAAACTGTGACTTCTGAGTTCAGTTCTCACAAACATTTTTGACAGATGACCTGTCCACTACTCACCTCACCATTTTGATTTAATTTCATTCACCATCTGTCACTCATCTCGGATAATTCTCATATTTGCATATTCATACACATGTGCATCTCCTTACCAGGTTAGATTTTAAGGAATATCGGTCACCTACTCATAAATCGCAGGTTTGTGGCAGTGTGGCTCCTTTTAAACATGCGTTTGACAGAGAGCTGTATGATTCACTCACAGACGGACGAGCTGCACGATGGTTTCTGACGTGGAGATTTGTGACATGACTGCAAAGCTCCTGAGCTGAGACCAGACGAGACAGAGATTTAGAAAATGCCTACGGTAAAACAGAGACATCATTATTAAAATACATATTTTATCAGGGTAAATAAGAGAAGGCAATAAATGAGTGTGTGTGTGTGTGTGGGTGTGTGTGGGTGTGTAGGTTTATGTGTTGTGGCTGTAATAACTCTTCCACCTCACCTCGCCAAATCAATCAAATGGAAAAGCAGTTTGCTCTCTTTGCTATTCTTCCACTGAACAGAGGAACCCGCTGGCGTTAAACCCCCAAACAACACACATACACACACTAGAGGCCACGTCGGTCTACTGAGTATGTTTCTAATTTAAAAAATAACCCCAACACCGGCACTATAATAAAAGGTAATTGGTTGTGGGGGAGGGGGTGAGGGGTGCAACACAATGTATTTGTAATTGCTCAACGTGCAGCCACATAATAATGAGACTTTTCCGATATGAAACACCCTCAGTAGCAGAGGACAATAACAATAAGAGCAGAACACTGAGCTTTAATAAAGATGAATGGCAGCATGAATTAAAGACGCCGTGGACAGTTAAATGGTTTTGGGGTTAGGGAGGAGAGAGACCCGCTGCACCTCAACAATTCTCACCTCTTCTTTTACCTGCTGTCACTTTGTGATAACAGCTCAGTGAGATTAATCTGAGCGGAGCTTTGTGTCAACACGTTGGAGAGACAGGAACACTTCAGTGGTGCTTCTGAGGTGGCTGCAGCGGCATGAATGGAGCTTAAAAACACTCATTGTCGTGCATGTGAATATTACAATGGTGAGTGTTCAAAATGCACAATGTGTAATATTCTGCAGCTATGGCGTCTCTCAATGAAAACATTAACAAAAGATGGCGTCTTTATTGCTCTGCAGGCAGCTGGTGTCTGTTCAGATTCCTTCTATGTTCATAGTCAGGATGTTTTTATCCTCAGAGGCCCCCCATCCCTCTCCCTCTCTCCAAAAGACATGGTAAAAGCACCGAATGAGGCATTTTCACAGTATAAATCTGACATTTATGATGTTGTTTGTTGTACACATGAAACCACAGCAGCAGCGAGATGTGTTGCTGCAAAATTTTTCCAATGACTAAAATCCTCCATGCTGTAAAAAATAGAAGCATTATTTAAGATATCCAATGGTATTATCCAGTGGTATGCAATTTAACAAATAAGGCAACAGGAATTTATATTTTTCTCCACCCAGTTTCTCTCTGTATCATAAATTGCCATTATTGGGGATTAATTTTTGTAAAATGCAGTGAGTTTTGTGCAATTAAAATATAACTTTGTATTGTGAAACTGGACAATTTACAATATAATTACCCACTCAACACTCCAGCAGTGTGTATGGTCCCTGACCTTTTACCTCTATGTTTGATGTTCAACTATGTAATTATTTTTATTTATATTTGGTTTTATTAATAATGTGAAAATGATCTACTTCACCATCCTACCAATGGGAGGAGAGATGGAAGTTGTAGGCTATAATCTCACATGTCAATCAGTTGATTCATTTTAATTATAAAGCACATTTAAAGTAACTTGATCAAAGTGCTTCACATGTACAAATGAAATAAAACATATAAGCATATATATATGTATATGTGCATTAACATGTATTATCCCATTTCTTTTAAAAACAAATAAATCTACAACTCTAGTAAAAGTAAAAATGTGCCTTAAAATTAATGCACAAACACAGCAAATATTTACATGGGATGGACCTGTCCATCAGAGTCCATCCCATTATTAGAATGTATTCAAAATTAAAATAAAGAATTACTGAAACTAATGAATTTATATATATAAAAAAAACTAAAATCACTGGAAACACAGTGTTTTAAATAGATTTATTCATTTTTAATTGACCATTTCAGTGATTCTCTGGTTGAGCTTCTGTGTTTGAACTGGAACATTTTCTTCATACAAAAGATTTAAGTTATGTCCTAACCCTCCTGACACAACAGATCCACGCTGGCACATGGAGAACATTCAAGACATTCAATAAACAGTGTCGCAGAATCCCCTGCAGGACATTCTGAGACCTGCAGAATCTGAGTCTGATCACTTCAGAAAGAAATCAAACATCTTCTGCTCGAAGTCATCAGAGCATCAGCAGCTCTCTCAAGTTGACATGCATGTGTCTGTGTGTATTTTAGGAGAACGTTGCATCACCCGCAGAACAAACCACAAGATGCTTCTAAACTGTCAGAAACAGCATTGATGTTTGGAGCTGAACTTTGAGGTGTCAAAATGTGTCTAGAGTAAAACAACAATTGTTTTTTTTTCCATCTGACCCCTATATAATATCCTTTTTCTTTCTTCAAACTCCCCCCACATTTCCACAGCATCTCCTCCTCTATCTCCAGCTTCACCCACAGCTCAGTGTGAATATTTTCACATTTTTTCACTTTCCAAAACTACCTCAGGGTGTTTCATGCTGCTGGAAGATAGAAATAATAAGGTGGATGTGGGCTCAGTGTCAGCTGTTTGCCACCTCATCACAATTGGAACTGAAAAACACACCAGGAAGGAATGCTTTATTAGAAATGCAGTATTACAGCAACATAGTGAAAAGCTAGAATATAACAAGAGCAAGCAATGAAATAAGAGGAAAATATAAACAAATATAATACAAAATTACCTGGGAGATAATATTTGGATTGAAAATCATATGACTTATTGAACACAAGATAATACCAAGACAGTGGAAGGCTTGTCAGTTCCTGCATGTATGTATGGTCTACTTGTAACACACTGTGAAAAAAAATGAAATCTTATCAATTAAAATGTCTCTAATTTGGTACAATTAGTCTAATATTGAATAGAATGTATTCTTATCTTATTCCATTGGCAGATAATTTAGCTTATTTCATTTCATTTTTTTCCTTGATTTTAAGTTACATTTTTTTAAAGACAATATTAGACTAAATTTCTTAGAACAAGAGTAACTGGACCCAATTCAGGAAATAATAAGCTATAATAAACTGACTTTTTTTTTTTGCCTCCTCCTGCACCAGTTTTTTGTTACACACTGTTGAAATGGTTTTAGGAGTCTCCCCTGGAAGCCAGATACTACTTTGTCACCATCTCGATGTCCATTCCCAGATGTTCTGGAGGATCCACATATACATATGATCCTGAATCACAGACTTCAGAGGCCAAACTGGATCCTGTAAATGTGCCTCCCTTCAACGTCATTATGAGCTGTTCTTCTGAGCTGTCAGCACATTCTCTGCTCCCTGCTGTTCTCCAGTGGCACCGCTTGTGTTCCAGGGAGGTAATTCTGCTCCTATATAACGGCTCCTGGCTTGTTTCTTTCTAATTGCCGTGTGAGGTCTCGTACCTCCCCCTCCTCCCTCTTCTTCCTCTTACCTCCCATTACACGTGCTCGGCTTCATGGCGTTCAGGAGCGAGACTCTGGCTGTTTCTCAGCTATCACCCTCTCACCATGTTTCTCTCTATCAACTGGAAACTTTAGTCATTTTCAATTCAAAATAATAAAACTAATCTAAATGTTACTCATGACATAATCATATTCATGTCCCTTCCTCCCAGGAACATGGTGAAGACAAGTCTCCAAAATAATTTGTTTAAGCAGCATATAGCCACAAGGATATGTATATACTGAGGTGATACTCTTCCACCTCACCTCACCTGTTGTATTTGATTATTAGTCCAGTAGAATTATGTAATTAAATTGGCAGATGATTTATTTAATTTTACATTTTTAGTCAGTTTGGTCTTGTTTTAGGAAAACAAGTCTAACATTTAAAAAAATATATACATTTACAAAATCAAGACAAAACATGAATAGAAAATTATGTTCCAATTGAATTAGATATTTATACTCAATATTGGACTCATTGTACCAAATACATTTTTTTTGCAACGTAGTAGTGGGATTATTTCTTTTTGTGTTTTTTTTTATATGTCAAATTCTTTGTGTATGATTTTGCCTTCTAGTCATCCCATGGGATCCTATTTTGGAAAATAGCAAGAGACAAATTATCTTGTGATTCTATTTCAAGTACTTTTGTGTTAAACTGCTCATTGAACACAACATATCATACGATTAATTTTCATGAACTAAAAACACACAGAAACAGCCACACCTCATATACTGCCATAGGTACATATTATTATCATAGTTACATATTATTATCATCAACTAACACACAGAGAATTAGGGCCAATTTTTTAGGATCAGAGCTAGTAGAGTCGCCCCCTGTTGGTCATTAGAGAAAATGCAGGTTCAACTCACGTCCACGCTTTTCAGACTTGCATCGCAAGCCCGCTTGAACTAACCTGCTAAGGTTCTTCTTCTGGTGTTTCTGCTTCATCTGCGTTAACACGGCCCTCTGGACCAGGGAAGCAGCAACTGTGACTCACACGTAGCAGCAGGGAGAAGCAGGACAGATTGCAATCAGATGTGTGAGCTGGCCAATGGCGTTGCCTGTAAATCAGTCTATTCAGTGAGACCTGGACTTTGTCCAGGTAGCAGATACCTAGAGTGTAAACGGGACCTTCTGAACATGTGAAGTCGGCCAACAGGATAGCATCAAATATGTAGAACACATTTAACAGACATCAACATTATTACATTATGTCACTGCTCATATGCTGTGGTATGACCTGAGCTGTGAGGTCAGAGGTCTTGTGAGGTCTGTCCTGCACGTTCGTATGTGTGTGTGTGTGTGTGTGTGTGTGTGTGTGTGTGTGTGTGTGTGTGTGTGTGTGTGTGTGTGTGTGTTAGAGTGATAAAATCTCTCTCGCTCACACACACATATATTTATTTATTCAGGTTGGCCTATCTCCCAGCAGGAGATATGAAAGCTGTCAGTATTCCACACAGATAGGCTGACTGACAACACACCAGAACATGACTCATAACACTAAGATGATCTGGCGCCGTGATGCGTTTAAAGCCTTCACTGATCTTATGTTCTCTCCATGATCAAAAGAGGAAGATAACAGACACACTGTTCATTTATAGGACAGATCCCACACATGTCATACGATATATATGTGACTATATATATATATATATATATATATATATATATATATATATATATATATATATATATATATATATATATATATATTGCACTCTAATCTACATAATCTTATTTTTTTGTTTTATTGAGAAGGACAATGCATGTACATTTGTTATTATTTTCATAGAGAAACGGATGCTTTAGATTTAACAAATTTCCATAGTTGTTCCATCTGTTGTCCTTGCAAGCATAAAACACATTATGCAATACAGTTGTTATAAAATAGAAAGCAATAATACTATACATTTATAATTTCTCGACAAACCACAGCATGGGCTGCCAGATACTTTTGGTAAACACAAGTTTTGGCTTCTCACCATCACACCAAACCTGACAAACTCACTAAATCACACTCAATGTTAGAAGGAGTTAATAAAAATGAAAGCAACAGGAATGCAAACTGATCATTAAACTTCAAGAGATCAAACACAGAGATGGTTACTGTAAAGTCTAAAATCTGAAAAAACCTCAGAGAGCAGTGATTTTATCCAGTAGTCTACACATGTGTGTAAGATTATGTTCATTTTCAACTAGTTTATGAGAGTGTGTGTGTTCTCCATGTGGGAATCATTTAAGAGGGGTAAAAATCAGTCTTGGCCTCGTGTGTTAATAATTTTGACCATTAATTGGGGAAACATTGATTCTTTCCAGTTTGTGCTTGAGCTAATTGAACGAGTCGGTGTGCAAGCTGGTTCCGCTGGTCATTTCAGACAGATCGATTCAGAACTCACCTCCATGCGAATGAGCCAGAACTTTCCAACCTCAGCTCATTTATTACCCCCGTGTGTAAGGGTTTAATTCAAATTAAGCAACATGACTTGATTAGTCACAGTACATTGTCACAGGATTCAAAGTTGTTGTTTTTTTCTTTTTAATTCAATACCTTAATTGAATCAGAGCAAGGACTATATAGGAAAAAGTAATATGATCACACACTCAAAACAACTGAAATGACAATGCTGATGTATTGTAGACACTAATTGAAATTTACATACAAATTAGAATCCATTTCTGGCAAATCTTTCAAACTGCACCTTTAAGAGAATCAAAGTCAAACTGTGTTTGCCCACTGCCTTTACTGCACATTCCAGTCTAATCTGAAGGTTTAAGGAGTTGTTTGCAGGGTCAGATCTAAGGAGTTATCTTCATCTTTTATTGAACCCCCTAGTTTGATATAGGTCTGTCCACATGGATTCACACATCAATAGTGAGTTTTCTGTTTTTTCATGCTGACAGGCTCCAAAATTGACAATTTTTGATATAAAATCTTTTCTAGGAGAACAGGAATGTGATCTGACTGCATATTTGAAGTAAAATCTTTCTGTAAATACAGCTATTAGATAACATAAGACCGCAGGAGTCAAATATTTACTCCAGTATCATAAGAACAAGTGAATACCTTTGTAAATATATCTGTTAACTTGTTAGCTCTGCATGTTACAAGTTCCTTGGCTTGTCAATGCAAGAAAAAACAAAAAAATACTTAAATATTTAACACGCTCCACAAACACAAGCCCAGATTCTGTGCTAACAGCGTCACATGCGTCATGCTTCACTGCTAAAACATCTGGAAACTGGCTCATCATGAATATACATCAAAAAACACGACTTTCAAGTCAACAACCAAAACACATTTTCTCAGCTGGATGCAGATCAAATGAATCTTATTGAAGCACACCATTAAAGCAAATTTGTCCATAATGCACTTTTAAGTCTGTACAGTGTTTCTCCCCATGATCTGAATCTCATTAACACTGAAATGTGAGGAGATTCCAAATGAGAGGAACCAGAATACAAATGTGCCAAGTGTAATGATTTTTCATTTGATTTCTCTGGGAGGTGAAATAATGTGAAATATTATTCTCCAGTTGAACAAGACATCCGAGTTATTCTGTTTGTGTCTTAAAAAAGCTTTTTCATCTCTATTTAACCCTGGAAAGAGACTAATTCTATACAAGAGATTGTAGTAATTTACATCAATTTTAGTTTGTAGGATCAAACAACAAGATGCTAGTTAAGACTTTAATTTAGCTCAAATGTTTAAAATTAATGTTTTTTGTTTAATTTTAGTTTGCATTATTTCTCATTAATGATAATAATATAATGTGTAGTATGCAATGCTCTGTTTTACAGTAACAGAATGGAGAAAGCACAAGTAATACATTAATTGACAATGATATTAATAACCAATTTGAGCCGTTTTAAAAGAAAATGTCCATATTTTCTGGTTCTCAAATTTGATTATTTTCTGGTTTCTTTAGTCAGTTATTAGTAAACTGATGATCTTTGGGTTGTGGACTGTTGCTCTCAACAAAGAAAAGACATTTTAGGTTGAATCTTCAGCTTTGGAAAACAGTAATTGACATTTTACACCATTGAATGAAACAAACAACTAATCGATTAACCATTTCAGTGATAGATAGCAGCCCTTCTATATATATATATATTTTTATATATAGATAATATATATAGCTGCTTGTTTCGCTTTTTTGTTTTTTATAAAAAAAAGCATCTTGAGTGAACAAATATTTTGTCATTTTAAAATACATCAAAACAATTTAATAATTGTTTCCTTACTGGCACTTTAGCATAGAATTTATCAAAATAGACATTAGTTGCATGTGCACACACACACACACACACACACACACACACACACACACGCACATATACACACAGGCTACAGTTGACCCGGGTGATAAAGCCAGAACTGTCGTGGGGATGATGTGGTTATTACTTGGGCTAATTACTGGAGATAACGTGATGAATCCCATGTTAATGGGAGCTGATTATCTGACAGGCAGGGCACCACTCGACCGCTTAAAAAACCATTAGTGCAACAAACAGCCCTGACACACACACACACACACACACACACACACACACACACTTTGTCTTTTAGCAGGAACCTGGCTGCTAATTCTTTAATGACGCCCTGTTGTTAACAGTTTAGATAACAACTTACCCACAATAGATCAATCCACTTCCACCTGAAACAACTACTGTCACATGGCAACAGGTGTTTGTGTAGGTGTAGTTTAAGAAGAAAAACACTGCCATGCTGCTAGAATGATAGTAAATTACGCGGAGATATGCTGAGGTTTTCAAAAGGATATTAAGGCCCAATAATCGAATTTCACCCTTTGGCTCCAAGATTTAGCCTCATTCCTTCTATTTTGTGCAGTAAGATGCTCAGTCCAAACACAATGTTAAAGGAGAATGTTGGCATCTTTCAACCTGGAACCTATTTTTCTCTCTCATAGTGTTTGTTAGAGTGAATCTGAGGAGAAACTTTTCCCAAAAATAACTATTTATATAAGAAAAAAAAAAACTTACGGCATCAGCAGTATCTCTCCTTGGATAGTTGGCTTGGATCCAGCTCTTCGAAAAAAAGCATTTCATCAAATCCTGATTTGTATTGTTCCGGGGTTAGTGAAGCGATCGGGAGAAAAGTGAAAATACCAAATAAAATTAATCCAGGCAAAAAAATGCCTTATGATAACCATCTGAGCCTGACGGAGGTGAAAAATATGGCTTAGAAGGAGCATTCACAGATGGGCCAGCAAGCCCCGCCAACCCTTTATAACACGCCGCTGTGAAGGACGTTAATCAAGAGCTCGGCCTCAAAGAAACAGAAAATCTCTCTTCAGCAAGTCCAAAACTTCACAATGCTTACATTTTATGGGTCTTTTGTTTTCAATATTGGATAAGTGAGATTATAATGTATTTGATTATATTAGTGCAGTGCCCATTAGATAGATCGGAGGAAGCAGATTTTTTCATGTCCCACACACTGCTCTGATATCTACAGAATGTGTAGTAAATGTTGAAATGATAATACATATTTTTTGTGTTTTCACATTGTTCATTTTCACATTCACAACAACACAACTTACTTTGACTACGTTGGAGCACGATGGGAGCAGGAAGACAACGGAGGTTTGAATGGTAATAAAATAGTGTCATGGTGATCCAGAGCTGGAACACTGGAACATAAGAGCTGCTGCAGGATAGTGGTGGGATACTGAAGTGTATGTTTTTTTTGTTTGCTTTTTTTTTTAATGGGGCAGCCATAGCTCAGAGGTAGAGCAGTCGTCCGCCAGTCAAAGTATTGGTGGTTTGATTCCCGCATCCTCCAAGTTGCATGTCTGATGGCATGTGCCATCGGTGTGTGAATGCGTAGTTTCCTGATGTGCGGGCAGCTTTGTGTATTGCCACCACCATCAGAATGGGTGAATGAACACTTGTAGTGTAAAGCGCTTTGAGTGGTTGAAAAGCGCTTTGTAATTGCAGGCCATTTGTAAAATATTTTTTTGTGGCATAGACACAAAGAAATGCTTCAGCCAGGATGCAAATTTATGAGACAAGAACACTACCCCTTACACCATTACAGCACACCTATAGAATTGGGATAGAATAATGATAGAATATAATAACAATAATGATGTTATGCCAATTTCAAAAACAAGTTTGTGTCATGCACAAACTATATTTGACATTCAGAGAGAAATGAGAGGAACAGACTGATAGATACTCCTTGTTTTATGGATTAGATTAGTGTTTTATTAATACTGTCCCATGGTTCAAAACACTCAATCTATAGAGAGATACTCACAGTAAGTGCTCAAATTACTGCCTTTTCCTTTGATACTAAATCAGATGGATTAGATGTTAATTATTATGTTTCTCTACTAATTTATTCACCCCTTTCTTCTAATTTGTCACCAATGCATACATGCTTTTGTTATCGTGGCTTTTGAATGGTTTCTTGAAAATAGACTAAAACTATCCTGATTGTGACACTAGTGGACAAAGAACGGGATCCCACTATGAAACTCTGACAGCTCTCAGCATTAATCCTGATTCTCTCAAAGATCTGATTCCTCAGTGTCTTAGGAGACGAACATAAAATTCGACTTCAGAGGAAAGACTTTCAGGTTTTGACTTCCCAGGGATTCAAGAAGCTTATGTCGCACTTCCTTTTAGTAAAAGTTTGTTCCACAGCTTTTCATCATCATTGCAGAAATATTTCTTAAATATTATTTCAAATGAGCACAACATGGGATGACATGGATTTAACATTTTTTTACAAAATGGAAATTTTTCATGACAGTGAATTCATATTTTTTCAAAGGAGCTTGACATAGAAATATTCATTACACCATGAAGTTCATATTTTTACCCCATGGAATTATTATTTTTTCACAGAAAAATAATATGAAATTAATATTTTTTGCGAAACCTAATAACTCTTTCTCACAACACTGGATTAATATTTTTTCAAAGGAACACAACAAGAACAAGAAATGAACAAGAAAAAAGGAATTAATATTCATTACTCCATGGAATTATTCTTTTTTTTACCCCATGGAATTAATTTTTATATATACTAAACACAACAATGAATTATTTACTTTTTACAGAATAAAATTATTATTTTTCATGACACTGGATTCATATTTTTTTTCAGAAGGAACACAACATGGATTTTTTTTTTTTTTTTCACAAGAACACAACATGAAATATTTTTTTCCAGAGGAACGCAACACAGATTTAACTTTTTTTTTTTTTTTTCCACAGGAACACAAGGGAATTAATGTTTTTTATAAAACAGAATTACTCTTTTTAATGACATTAATATTTTTTTCAAATTTTTTCAAAACATGACAAGGAATTCATATTACTGAATTCATATTATTTACACAACGGAATTGATATTTTGGACATGGAATAATTTTTTTGTCACGTCTCTGGATTATTTTTTTATTTTTTCACAGAAACACAACAGAATTAATCTTTTTCATGAAACAGAATAACTAGTTTACACGACACTGGATTCTTTTTTTTCCAAAGGAACACAACATGAAATTATTATTATTTTTTTTTTTTACAGGTACACAACACGGCATTATTATTTTTTTCCATTGAATTAATATTTTACACCCCGCAGAATTCATATTTTTTCACAGAACCACAACATTCTCTCAGGTGAACCTCATCTTAGATGATAGAGCTGTGAAGAGCTTTAGTTGTTGGATATAAGGGAATGATTTACAGTACCGTCTATGTTCAGTTCAAATATTTAGTGTAGCATTTTGTAATGTTTGCTGTTTTGCTTTTTGCAAATGAAGGAACATAATAGGCAGAAAAAACGCAACCAGACATATTACATTTTACCATTCACATCATATAATTTTACTTTTAATCAGTTTGAGAACAGGAATATTCTACTTCTCTGAAACCGAATCAAATTCTATTCTGTTCGAACCTTTATTCTAATGAGGCATTTATATTGGGGCATTTTAATTTGGTTTGGACATTTAGACCAATTTAATGAAAGGAAGAAGGTTTGGAGATCCCCTTTGATGCTGTGTTCATAATGACCTACATCCCTGCTGGAGACAGTGTGTGTGTGTGTGTGTGTGTGTGTGTGTGTGTGTGTGTGTGTGTGTGTGTGTGTGTGTGTGTGCGTGCGTGTGTGTGCGAGACCCAAATGACAGCAATGAAATACCTGTATAATTCCCTTTGTAGGAAACTGACAAAATTGATCTTGAATTATATCATCGAGTATAGAGTATTTGCAGATACAGAGTAAATAAACTATCCTTCTGTTAATGTTTCGTTATCGTTTTACATCAGTGCAGCAAAGAAAAATCAACCTTGTCAACATATTTCAAATCTGCCAATAATGAAAAACATTTCCCTGAAGGAACACAGGACTCTCAGCTAATGCAGCAAGAAGACCTTTTCCGACCATAGATGAACCTTCTTTCCAAAGCAAGTTTAGAAAAGCTTCTCCTGTGTTGAGCATAAGAAACATCTCTAGTGAGAAAGATCAGTGTCCAGTCTGAGCCCCCTAATCCTTCACAGAGAGGGACTTTTAAGTACAGGAGCAAGAACTTGTTTCCATGGTGATAGATAGAACACACACACACACACACACACACACACTTTCATTTAGGGTCAAGTGTGACTGTTCTCCTTCTTAGTCTTTTTGGGTCATCAGGTGGGCAAAAAGGCGGATTTATTTTAATTTTTAAGGTTGAAGCTAAACTCACAAATCAGTCTTTAAACACAGCTAGAGACCGGAAACTTTGTTGCTAAAAAAAAAAATTCAGAAGGTTTGAAATATATATACAGTGGCTTGCGAAACTATTTAAACTTTGTGACCTTTTGCCACATTTCAGGCTTCAAACATAAAGATATAAAACTGTAATTTCTTGTGAAGGATCAAGAACAAGTGGGACACAATCATGAAGTGAAACACACTTTATTGGATATTTTAAACTTTTTTAACAAATAAAAAACGAAAAATTGGGCGTGCAAAATCACTCAGCCCCATTGAGTTAATACTTTGTAGCGCCACCTTTTGCTGCGATTACAGCTGCAAGTCGCTTGGGGTGTGTCTCTATCAGTTTTGCACATCGAGAAACTGATATTTTTGCCCATTCCTCCTTGCAAAACAGCTCGAGCTCAGTGAGGTTGGATGGAGAGCGTTTGTGAACAGCAGTTTTCAGTTCTTTCCACAGATTCTCAATTGGATTGAGGTCTGGACTTTGACTTGGCCATTCTAACACCTTGATATGTTTTTTGGTGAACCATGCCATTGTAGCTCTTGCTTTATGTTTTGGATCATTGTCTTGTTGGAAGACAAATCTCCGTCCCAGTCTCAGGTCTTTTGCAGACTCAATCAGGTTTTCTTCCAGAATGGTCCTGTATTTGGCTCCATCCATCTTCCCATCTATTTTAACCATCTTCCCTGTCCCTGTTGAAGAAAAGCAGGCCCAAACCATGATGCTGCCACCACCATGTTTGACAGTGGGGATGGTGTGTTGAGGGTGATGAGCTGTGCTGCTTTTACGCCAAACATAACGTCTTGCATTGTTGCCAAAAATGTCTCATCTGACCAGAGCACCTTCTTCCACATGTTTGGTGTGTCTCCCAGGTGGCTTGTGGCAAACTTAAAACGACACTTTTTATGGATATCTTTAAGAAATGCCTTCCTTCTTGTCACCTCAGATTTGTTTAGGTTAGAGTCAATGTCATTAATCATTAAATAAACTTCTAAACAATTCTATGGAATTAAAACACACCGAACCAGTTCCTTGATAATGATGGTTGAAGCTACAAAACCTCTGATTTGTGCATTGGAATCTAAAATGAAGCCCCTGGATGACGTCTACACATTTTAGTGCTTTATGAACAAAGCAAATATTATATTCTACTGAGTCTACATCTAAATTTTAATCAAGTATAATGTTTTGGCTCCCTTTATTTTCTTCTTCACCTGCTGTTCAATTGATTTCTCTCTCATTCTTCTAGATGCTCAGACAGTTTTACAATTTTTTTGCTTTATTTCCATATGCTATAATGAGAAGGAAGAACATCTTTAAACTTCAGGCTCCATGTTCAAACACAGACTTATGTGAAGTGTGAGACACACAGATACGTCTGAGCTCCCTGAGGAGAAGAAGAGAAGGAGGTGATAAAAAGAAGACTATTACCTGCAGAGAACCATAGAAATGTGAAAATTTTGGTTGTAAAAGAGGACATATGTGGAACTTTTGTTCAATCCTATAGCCTAACATAGTAGCATATATGTTTTTCAGAGCATAAGTGAAAAAAATCAAAGATGGCAGGCACATGCCCTGGGAAAAAAGAGGGAGAACCCTCACGATGACGGACAGACTGCAATAGATGATGTGAACAGGGTGGAAACAATACATTAAGAGGTTAAATATGACATTAAATAGATTAAAAGAGATACATTGAATTGTGAAGGTGGAGAATGACAGGATACATCTCAGCTTCCAGGTAAACCAGGACAGCACCAGAACCTCCAACAACAGAAGATCCTCCAGTAGCTGCACTGCAGCATGTTCTGACAATGTGAAAACACAGAAAATACAGGGCACATTTTAAAAGTACATCAGTGGGTCATGAGTATTATGGATAGAAGAAAGAAGGAGAAGCTCAGGGTATTTTATAATTTCCCAGCAGTCTAAAACTATAGCAGAAAAGCTCTCTCAGCTGTCACTCAGTGAGTTTATCTGTGTTTTTCCCAATCATTGCCAGGAAGCTCCTGATACTGCTCCTGCACCCCCCGCACCTCCACAAATTCACTTCTCCCCCCTTCCTCCTGGCTCTCTGTCCCCTGTCGTCTACTCCCTGCCCTGCTGCCCCTTCCTGCTACATCCCTCCCTGCCAGCTCTCCCTCTCACTCGCTTAAGAGTGATAAAGACTTTGTTTACCACCCACTTCCACCTCTGTCCCCATGTCTGCTCAGGGGTTCAAACCACAACCCGTGACAATAACGATTTTTTTGTCAAGCCAGGACCAGCCCTAACTATAAGTTTCTTCAAAAAGAAAACTTTTTAACCTGTTCTTAAATGTAGGAAAGGTGTCTGCCCCCTGGACTGAAACTGGAAGATGATTCCACAGGAGAGGAGCCTGATAGCTGAAGGCTCTGCCTCCCATTTCAATTTTAGAGATTCTGGGAAACTCTAATAGGCCTGCATGTTAGGAGCATAATCTTCTCGATGGGTGTCATGGAACTATTAGATTCTTGAGGTAGGATGGAGCCAGACCATTAAGAGCACGAGGAGGAGGATGTTTAAATCTATTGTTGATTTTACAGGAAGCCAATGCAGAGAGGATGATACAGGTGAGATATGCCCCCTCCTTCTAGTACCTCTACAAGTACAATTTAAAACCCACAATAGTTCATTGTAACTTGTCTAATGACAATATATATATATATATATACTTCAACTCCTCATGTTTTCACATATTTTTCTACACTTTATAGTTAAACTATGCTACTCTGCTTTCAGCTTCCATCTTATTTTCATGTCAATTGTGGAGCCAAAATATTTTTTGCCAGAAAGTGCATTATTTAAACTGCTCTGTGCTTCTTTGCCCTCAATTATAACCAATCCAGTCCCTTTTTCAATGCTTAAATACCATTGAAAGGACAACACAATGCATAAAATGCATCATTTTTGTTTCAAAAACTCACCTCATATATTAGGGATTTTTGCCTAAAAGTCATGTTTTTTTAATCTTGAGTGTTATTCAAATAATTGTATTTTTTATTATTATTATTTTGTCACTTTTATTTTAAAACTGTATTTTGTAAAAGATTTTTTACAGTACTTTGACAGAAGAACGTTTAAACCCTAATATCTATATTTCTACCTGAATAATCAATGTGAATATTTTGACACCTTTGTTTGTAGAATGTTCTGTTCATACAAACACAGATTTCAACAACTGATTGCAAAACACAGCTGACATACACAGACAAAAACAAACATGAAGCTACACAAACATGTACAGATCCATCTTCAAAGTAAATATCATCCCTGTTATTTCGAACAACTGTGGTCACTCTGGAATGTGGATCTGAGGACACACATGAACACAGTGCAACGACTGAGTGGGCAACGCTGCATACTGAGTGGGCAACGCTGCACACTGAGTGGGTAAGTCCTGCAGGCTCCTTTGTTTTTTTCAGATTGCATCGCACATCCTTTCAATACTCATAAAACATGAGGATCAGTGCATCAATTATCCTAAGTCTATTGAAATTTACTCTATAGTCTATTGCAGTCAAAATACTGCAGCGATATAAAAGTAGCAGCATCACTAACTATGCTGACATCAAAGTTCAGCTAGATAGAGGTAGACATTGTGACCTCAGGAGGAAGAGGCCATTCCTCTTGTAACTCTTGCACAGTTGTTCATTGCCACTGTTGTTAGCTGCTAGCTCACAGGAAAAGGTTTCAATTGGCTGGTTAAGGTCCTTTGTTTCTTTGTGTTGGATAAATCTTCCCATAGGGATCAATGAAGTACTCCGCCTCAGCAGTGGGCCTCATCAACAAGGTCCGAGACCCCCACCCACTTCAAAGACATTCAATAAACAATAATACTCTATCGCTCATCTGTATCTCATCTGGACTGTTTATAACTATATGTCTACCTCACACCTTAAACTGCATATTTGCTATTTAACCTAATTTATGTTATTCTACTCTTTACATTTATATTCTAATATCTATGGTGTGCGTGAAACCCAGGACAACTTCCTTGTCCTAGCAAACTTGGGGATACAATATATTCTATTCAGATTTTTCTGGTTGTATACTGTATGTCAGGTTTCTTTTTTATGACTTTGCATCCTCTCATCCATATTAGTAAACTTCTACTAATTAAAAAGTAGGCAGTCTCTTTGATATCAATCTTCAGTTACATATTTTTTTGTTGGAAAAGCTTCTATGGATGACAATTATGTTTTCTTATGGAAATGCTGCAGTGAATTGAAGTTTCTAACTGAGGCTAAGTGAATATGACCACAGTTCATTATACTTATGTGCAGACTTTCTCACTGTAGTTTCTAAGTTTTTATTTCTGTTCAGTCTTAGGCTGGAAGGGAAAAGGGTAAAAGTCAAACATTCAACCAGACATGGAAGACTGAAAAGCTTTTTTTATGCACATAAGTAGAAAGAATAAGGAGCTAAAATCATTATGAACTGCTCATGTTGTTTGTTCCTTTCCCATTCCATATAAAAAGCAATAGCATCAGAATAACTTAAATATATTATAATGACATGAAAATTCCACACATAATGGCTTAAAATCGACATGTGTAGCATATTAATTAATTTATTAGCTAAAAACAATATTATATTTCAGAAAAATACCCTCATTAATAATAATGACCTCTTCCAATAATTTGTCGCCCTGAGGGACAAATTTTTTATCTTTATTTACATTGCATGGTTAAGTCCTATGAAGGCTTCAATTTTCTTTTGCTTTCTAAAAAACTATGAAGGCCTGAGGGGAATGTAAAGCGCTACATAGGTGTGTTGACTCAGAAATAGAGAAGCAGTGTGACTGGAGAGAATGGTGAACATGAAGAGGACAACGAGACCACCTGTCCTTCCACCCGCAATTTTGAAAGGCTGCTCTGCACTTTCTATAAATGATGCAAGCTCATACCTATGCAGCATCAAGATGAAGCAAAAAAGATAATTTAGAAGGTGACATGACTTGTGATTTCACTACTAGATGGGAGGAAAAAATACAGTTTCCCTTTAGCTTAGCACACACAAACAAGTACATGTGTCATGTTATGTCCTCACACATCTTCCTCCTCTGTTTTCTCCTATATGTAAACCTCAGCTCTGTCTCATTGGAAAGCAGATAAGGTGCTTATGAAAGATGTGTGTTATTTTATGAGCCTCAGCCAGCTGTGCACCATGCTTGCTATCATCACTCTTCATCTGATCCCAGGCTTATGTCCATTTCTTCTGCACTGCAGCTCTGCTCACACACAGAGAGGTGTAATATCCTCCACTGCCTGCTGTTTTTCACTCTTTATCGTCTCAGTCGCCGGTCGAGTGGCCGGTTGACAACAGAGCAGACCCATCGCTCATTCTGCCCACCTACAGGACCTCCCCACCCACTTATCTGCGGTGTGTGTGTTTGTCAAAGACCCAGGGTCAGTTTGATTTGAAATGGGCTCTGGGGTTGATTGAGCTTGTCTGACAGAATGAGGGCAATTGGCCTTAAAGTGCAAAGACAACGCAACTTTCTGGTCAGCCTGTTACTGAATAGACAGTGAACACTGTGCTCTTGTCCTGTATACACAAGCCAATCTACACACCGAGTCACATATACACACACACACAGAGCGCTTCACAACTTTGTCACAACACAGCAGCTTATAAATATCTTCCTGCTGAATATAGCAATTGAAGCGTACCTTAGTGTCTTTGACATGTTGGATGTGACTATTGACACAGAAGCAATGAGGTGTCAAGTAACTAGGTACAAATACATTACATTTACAAACGTGTTTGCTCACCTGCCTTGACTCATATATGAATTTAAGTGACATCCCATTACTAGTCTATAGGGTTCAATATAACATAGGTCCATCCTTTGCAGCTAGAACAGCTTCAACTTGTCTGGGAAGGCTGTCCATAGGTTTAGGAGGGTGTTCATTTCATCAATGTTTGACCTATCTTCCAGAAGAACATTCGTGAGGTCACACACTAATGTTTGAGTAGAAGACCTGGCTCTCAGTCTCTGCTCTAATTCATCCCAAAGGTGATGAAGGTCTATGGGGTTGCAGTCAGTACTCTTTGCAGGGCAGTCAAGTTTATCCACACCAGACTCTGTCATCCAGGACTTTATGGACCTTGTCATCCATGTCTTTATGCTATGTTCTTTTGGTGAGAGAATACTTTTGAAAATATAATGTTGTTCACTCAGTTATCTGAGTGATAAGTTCACTCAGTTATCTGTATTTTCTACTACTTAATGCTAATAATCAGAATAAGAATAATAATAAGAATAATCTCTTTCATTCCAGTTTGTTTTCATGACAACTGTCAAACCAATAAGGCCCCCTTTTCAATATTAAAATTCCTTAAAAAGGACAATATGAACATTTCTCATCCGTGGGTGTGATTTTTAACATATTTTAGGTCACTTACTCACTATTACCTGTTCAAATACATTTAAAAGGAGAATACAATACAAGCTGAATAATATCTGTCAACAATGATTATAGCTCACTTATTTTATTCAATAGGAAACCTTTTTTTTCATTAAATATTGTTTTTCTGTTAACTTCATATTTATTCTGTGTACACTTTTAGGCCATTTTATTAGTGCACACCTATATATATATAACATACCTGATTCTACTGATCAACCATTAGAGCTCTTGCAGCGGACTTTCATTAAGTAGAATCAGGTGTGTTACTGCTCATTTGGAACAAAAACCTGCACCCACTGCGAATACAGTAACCATGAATGTTTCCAAGATGCCAAGAAGCTGTTAATTGGGCAAATCTTTACTGAATTAGGTTGCTTCCTGAAGGGTCTTCTTTTGTCAGCCACAACTATGTGTCACAGGTGTGTCCCCCACCCCCAACACTCCTAACCCTAGGACCAGGGTTGCCCACCCCGGGTTAGGGGCTGGCAAGTGCATGAGACTGAAAAAAGTGTGGGACAAATATGTCTGCAGAAAAAAATTCTCTATAAAATATGCTAAGCCAGGCAGCCAAAAGGTGCCTGCTTTTCCAAACAGCCAATGCATCTCTGATGGAACAGGCCCTGGACATCAGTATGGGATCCACAGGCAGTGAAGTATGGGTCATTGACCACCACTATTCTCCATTCACAAGGCTACACTGATCCAACACAGTTAGTGCCCACAAAATGCGGCAGAATGTATGTGGTTTCTGAGGTGTTGACCTCATCTGTGTAACTGAGGTAGTTATATAGGACCACACAGACTTTAACAACATCCACAGCCGTTGCAGGCGGAAACTCTATTGGTCTCCCCAGAATTCTCCACCACGCAACATAATGCCAAATGTGTTTTCAATTATCTGCCAGGCTCTGGAGTGGTGGTAGACCTGCTTGTTTGAGGCTCACACCTACTCCTGTTTAGGAAAGCACAATATTAATGACAGTACTACTATACTGGAGATTATACAAATGCACCATGCAACTTTAATATTTGACAACTATGTACTAGCTCCAATTTACAGTAGCATCAGCAGCATCAGCAATAAAGGCATGAGGGACCTATTGTGAAATGGTATTTGTGTTTTGTTTTTTTGTTTTTTTTAGATTTGTACACATGGACTCGATAGGAATTACAGTACCTGACATCCCATGTTGCCATCAGCACAATGGAATGTGTCCCTTTGTAGATTAAACAGTTGCTCCCTGCATTTGGTGGTAACATGTTCAACATAAAGACTTTAAACACTGTTTCGCATAGAACTGCTGCCACAATGCTTTGCAGACCATCCAATAATATGTGAGACACAGTGCTCAAAGCTAGTTTATAGCTAGCTGCCACACCTTAGTCTAAAATTCTCAGCCTGCTATGTATTGTCCGGTGCATTATTAATGGCGTGTGTCAAATTGGCTCATGGACATTCAAAAGCAGGTCCCTCAGCAGGTGTACCAGAGTGGTAAATTCACCCGTTCTCATCCAATGCGATTAAATGGTTGCCATTGGTTAATGTGACCAGAAGAGAAAGCAAGAATTCAGCTATAAACCCTGAAATTACACAAACAATCACACACCGCTATGGGCATGGTAGTGAATGCGTTCCCCTAATGCAGAACTTTGAATGGTCAATCCCATGCCTAAGACGTAGCTATGTCCTGATAAGGAAAGCAGTTGGGGTAGGTGTTTGCATGACAGTGTCAGACTGGAATACATGTATGAAACATATAATGAGCCAACCTCCAACTGCTCTGGGATTATGTGCTTCTTTTTATGCAAAGATTAAAAAGTAAAACCTGCTATATACTCATATAAGCAGATGCAGCGATGCATACAGGGAGCAGCCTCATCTGCCAATCACACACTCCTCCTGAAGAAAATGGCGCATGCAGCTACAGAATATCAGTATGTGTTTGCATGCATTTAATTGGGATATACTGAAAGAATGCCATAAATACCATATGTTTGTGTGACAAATAATGATGACTTTACAAGTTCCCATTAAAAATTCAAGAATTACCTTAACTTAACAGAGCCGAACACACTGCTGCATCAGTTCAGCTCTGTATCATATTTAGATCAGTTCATGCTTCCCTACTCTCAGCTCCACAGTAATGTATTCAAAAAAGATTTAAATAAATAAACAATCCCAGAGACCGAAATGCACACAGTGACATCTAGTGAAGCAAAAAGGAACTGTTTCATACCAGCATCACATCACTGCTTCCACACAGTAAAGCTGCTTGGAGCCTTTTTTTCTGATAAACCTAACCCTAACAGTTCCTCTTTCCATGTCATGCTTCCTCAGATACATGGAAATTATGTTGCATGAATGGTTGTATGCAGTCAGTAAACTGTAGATACTGAATTTTCCTTTGTGTCTCCTGTTCATACTGACCATTAATCTTAAAACTAATGCTACTGAAACCAGATTCATTTAACACACAACTTCAAATGTGATTTTATGTATTTTACAGAAAAATAACAAACAGCAAAACAGAAATTAGAAAAGAAAATTAAATACAATTTACAGATAGAAGATAGCATAAAATGTAGCTTCTTATGACTGCATAAAATAAGAAACTATTTCACAACATTGTGAAAAATAATCTAAAATAAATATGAAAAATATATAAGGTATATGATAAAAGTTCTTTGAAAACTGAGGCAAATTCAATGAATTAACTGTGACCTTAGTGCTGAACCAATACTGTGCTCTGTGTCAGTGTAGAGAAATCACACAAAATTGTGTAGCTTTATATACAGTGGTGTATTAAAACATAACCGTAATTTATCACAGCCGAGTTCAATTTCTCAAGCTACACCAAGGCCTGATTACTGCCAGACTTCTCTATCAAGTAATCCCTTAAAAAAGATCTGCCTGATAAAGTGAAATGACCACAGAATTTAAAAGCTAGACATCATGTAGAGATCTAATGAAATTCAGGAATGAATGAGAAAGAAAGTATTTGAGATCTGTCAATTTGGAGTTATAAAGCTATTTCTAGAGTGAACCACAGTGAGAGAGTGAGGAGTGGCTGGCCAACCAAAATTACCCCAAGAGTAGTGACGACTCATCCAAGAGGTCACTTCATCCAAAGAACTGCAGGCCTCACTTCCTTAAGGTAAGGTCAGTGTTCCTGACACCACCATAAGAGACTGGGATAAAATGGCTGCATGCCAGAGTTCCAAGACCAAAACAACCACTAAGTAAAAAAACACCGTTAAAGCTCATCTCAATTTTGCCAGAAAATATCTTGATGATCCCCAAGACCTTTGGAAAAATATGTTACACACTGTGGTCTGACGAGACAGAAGATGAACTATTTGGAAGGTGTGTATCATTACATCTAGTGAAAAAGTAACGCCTCATTTCAAAAAAAGGAAACTCATATCAAGAGTAAAATATGGTGGTGGTAGTATGATGGTCTAGGGCTGTTTTGCTGCTTCAGAACCTGGAAGAATTGCTGTGAAAATCTGCTTCTACCTAAAGATCCTGTAGGAAAATACCCAGCCATCTGTTTGTGACCTTAAGATGAAACCAACTTGGGTTCTGCAGCAGGAAAATGATCCAAAGCATAGCAGCAAATCCACCTATGAATGGCTAAAAAATAAATGAAGACTTTGGAGTGGCCTAGTCAATGTCTTGATCTGAATCCTATTGAGGTATGATCCTAAAAAAGTTGGTTCATGCTCCAAAACCCTCCAATGTGGCTGAATTGAAACAAATGAAGGAGGCAAACACTTTTTTCAAATTGCTATATACACTCAAAAGTTTATTAGGAACAAGTGCATTTTGGAAAACTATTCCAGGTGTGGTTTGTGAAATTAAAAAGGCTGGGTTTTAAATGCCTTAATATCATCTTGCATGTTTGAGTGTGTTAGATAAAGTGATATAACTATATTTTGTATGTATTTTGTTTTGAGATTGTAATTTATGATTTGTATTATATTGAACCCAGGGAAGATGAGCTGTTTTGGTGTTATCTAATGGATAATTTTAAACAAACTCATTTCTGGTCTCCTGCAATCCAAGACAACAGCTCTGCCACACAGCCTAATTATTCATCAGAATGTTGGCATTTATGTTGGCTTTATGTTTATTGTTCAAGTCATAGTGGGTCTGTGTTGTTGTTTTGTTTAGACCATAAGTAAGGTGGTCCTAATTTGGATGTGGCAGGTTTAGTGGTAGTTATATAACAGACCCCCACCCAAAAAAAAAGCTGCACACAAAGCAGTAGAGACGTGTTTCGTACCACATGTTGACATTTAAACCCAAACTTGGATCCTTTCCTAAACCTAACAGACCATAACCCATTTAAGTCCACTGGCAGGCAGCTATAGTTGCTAAAGTCTACAGTAAGTACTTTCTTAAAATGTAAAAAATAAAGTATAAATGATACACATTCTATTCTTTTCTATTGAAATGATAGTAGATTTCAAAAGTTTCAACTAATTTGAAACTTCCTGTCACATGAGAAATCTACTGCAGACAAGCGTTCGATAACATGAGGTAATGAGTTATACAGTGTGGAGGGATTCACTCATCTTTGCTGTTGCTTGTTCCAATTCAGCTAGGAAAGTTTTGGAGCACAACTTCCTTCCTCCTAAAAACATGGTGAACATAAACCCTCCCACACAGTCATTTGGGTTTTGAATTATCATTTCAAATCATGACATGCATATAACTATTCAATCATGCACGTCTCTAGATTAACCAATAAAATAAGTTGTTTTTTGATTATGGGCATATTCTTGCAGCTATAGATGTCAGTCATTAAAATGATATTTTCTTCAAAGCAGAGAACAAAATGAAAACAAGAGATTAAGAACATGATTGTTAGTGGCCCAACTAATAGTAGTTATTTGCATGAATACTTTGAAAAAATTTAGGATTGAATGGATTAACACCAGCGTTATCACATAATTATGGTATATTTTATAACAGTGATTTTTAATGGTTGGAATATATATGAAGCAATCATTCGCTCAGTGTTTACCCTCCACACACAGATGGGTTAAAACTAGTGTAAGTTGAAAGCTTCATACAGAAGCTAAAGGTACTTTTTACATCAGTATCCGATCCTGAGGGACATGATAACACAGCATGCTTTGGGATTAGATGATGTTACTGCCTGTGGTGATGCTGTACTGGAGTCCATCATGTTGAAAAATGTCCCTTATATTGTGTCTCCATAACACATTTCACTAAAAGACCCTCCAGTACACCAAAACCACCACTATAACCTCACTAGTTTCTAACATTCTAACTTCTGGCTCCAATAATGCTTCCTACAATATCTCATTGAGCCGTTAACCTCTGTGGTTTTATTTTTATTTTTGTAGATTAAGGACAATTATTCAATTATGAATCAAGGACAACATTATCTACTTGAAGCAAGAATATCCTGGGGTTGGATCTAGTTCTAACAGGTGAAAAAAATTGAATATTTTTAGGTGGTAAATATGTCAAACTGGATTTTTAAGGCTAAAGCTGGAAACCATTACATTGTTCTTCATGATTTTCTTTATTTACCAGCTTTACCATGATTTTCCTGTTTACCAGCTAGATAAACAAAGACAATCATGAAGAACAATGTGAA
Organism: Eupleurogrammus muticus; assembly: GCA_036785175.1. Lineage (NCBI taxonomy): Eukaryota > Metazoa > Chordata > Actinopteri > Scombriformes > Trichiuridae > Eupleurogrammus > Eupleurogrammus muticus. Next base: position 22,899,455 of record JAYKQN010000009.1, read on the forward strand.
CAAAACTCAAGCTGAGTATGTACCTACTTGCAGAGATGTAAATAAGGAATTTGTGCCCTGGTTTCTGGAATAATCCATATCTGATACCAGTATGTGATGTTAACATGCACAACAGAATATCTGTGAACCTCTCAACTCCAGATGCCTGCAGCAGTTTGTGCCCTGACATTAATTCCAACATAAACCTAATCAGTGGCCAAAACTGTCAGCAGAACAAGTGACCTTTATAATTCACAGATCAGGCTGGGCACAAAACATATATAGAATATAATTAAAGTACAGAAGCTTCAATGAACAGTATGATTTGCAATCAGAGCTGGAGTGAGTGTATCAGACATTCTGTAACAAGGCTGAAACTCACAGTGTCAGCGGCTAATGGTTGAGATCATCGCAGCTCCTTCTCTGGATGATAGTAATGACAATCATGATCATCATTACCGCCGACACACTGTGGCTCTGCGCTGTGAAAAAGAGTGTTTCCTATTTTCAGCCCCATTTTATCCGCGGCACAGCGGGGAGCATCGCTGCAGCTTCTGCTCCCACCGGGTTAACTTCAACACAGAATCTGGCAGCCGCTAACAGAGCGGGGTCTCTCGTTAGGGAGGTTACACAAGGATTCTGGGAGCCAGACGTCTCTGGTTACCAGTAATTCTTGTCATGATTTTGATTTTTCGCATTTGGCTGCAGGAACTGGATCAAGTTCCCGATGGTTTCCTGTGTTGTATCAGTGTTTGTTCTATAAAAAGATGTTTTTTCACAGCTATCGTAGCATTTAATTATCGTCACTCCTCCCCAGCGACAGAGCTTTGCTGCTTGTTCTTTCCTCTTTTTTCTGATATTCTTGTTTTTGGTTTTGCTAGAAATGAGCAGCTGCTCCTGAATACTTATCAGGACTGTAATTTATTTAGATAAAGTCAGCTATTACAATTTTTATGATATTATTATGGCCTAAAAGAAAAAAAGCAAAAGGCTTTTACTGCAGTGACTGAAAATGTGATTCTTAGCCAAAGCTAATTAGCAGTAAGATTCCCTGCTTTTCTACAGACAACTTCCACAAACTTCTGCAGAGCATTAGTGCTGGAAACTAAAATTCACCAGTTGGAAGTAAGCGTAGAAGCGAATAGACCAAATGTGACACCAATGCAACACCACTCTACAATGACTCAAAAACAGCTGCATGCTAACTTTGCTAATAGTCAACAATATAGTTTCTACACTGACAATTTAAATTCGTTCTTTTAATTGCAGACATATTTTATTTTAACAAATGAAGAGTAGAGCTTTGTATCTCTAACAAATCAATTTCTGTATCAACCACCTGTTTCCTCTGCAGACGACAAGACGAATCAAAAGAACAACTTGACAGAATCCTCTTGAAGGAGATGTCACCGAGTTTTTGTCATCAAGGGTGATAGAAAATAAGACATAAGGCCTGGTTTTGCACATTTAGCAGATTTGGCCCCATTGGGCAGATACATGCTTCAAACACATTACATTTAGCTTTATTAAACGTTAGATGTTTTGGCAGGAAAACATTTTGATTTGATGTGCTGAAATGAAACTTGAAATATGTTGGGTTCTTTCCAGTTAACTTGTTCCACAACCAGCTCATCTGCTGTATAATAATACTCTGAGCATTAGGAGAATACAGTAGTTCCACATTTAAAAAAAAAAAAATGTATTGCCAGAGAATAGATCTCTCTGGTGCCAGTGTTAGGAAAGTTGCTTTAAAAAAGTTGTGTTTGCCGACTTGCTACAAATAGTAAACCCTTACTTTACTTATTATTCTGTGAAATGTAAATTTTTTGTTACTCAATATATTTACAATACTTGTATAGTGTTCAACTTTGGGCAAAACCTTATCTTATTTCCTTAAAAAGGTCCTTATAAAGTAAAAATTATAATAAAAAAAATGGAGCAGAGCACTTGACAAGGAAACGCAAATAGTGACAGTAACACCAACTAGACTAATATTGTGGGGGGATTCACTTTCCCCTAGGAGGCGAGGTGAGCATAACTTCTTATGGAATAATAAAGATTAGATAGGTAGGTAGGTAGGGAGGTAGGTAGTTGGGCTGGTGAAGCACTTTGTCCACTGGGCCGATAGTTAGCCTGGCTACACCAGCCTGGACTAATTAATGTAGTCTTACATGTAATTACATGTTTCTCTCTTAGGAAGATATTAATTAAATATCAGATATTAAACAAAGTCAATACTCCATTCACAATTACTAGTTTGGCTTATTCAATTTTTGGGACCTCAATGGAACATATATAGACTAATGTGCAACATCTGCATACAGATGCTCTATTATCACCCTGTTCACAGTACTAAATGGAAGATCCAGAATTAATGTACCTGTTGCCATAGTGAATCACATTGGAGTTCTGTTGATGGAGGCTTTTTTATTTACTATGAACAAGCTTAACTCAGAGTTCAACATACTTGAATTTATTGAACAAACTCAAATCAGTTGTTCTAGGACTGACAACTACACATTTTTACATCTCGGGATTCATCAAAGAGCTGGTTTAACCTACCTTTTTGAATGGGGGCAAGTCCAGGACGGGGGTAAGCAACCCTGGTTCTAGAGAGCCACTTCTGACATGGGTTTTGGAGTGGGGAGCAAAACGGACCTGCCGACCCAGGGCCCGAGTAGAGAAAGGGCCATTTAGAAGGCATTTTTTGGTGAATAAATGAATTGGGCCCTCCGGGTAATCAGTAAAGAAAAGACCGGAAATGGATGGCGGCACGTGTAGACACAGCAGCCTCTCGCTCTCCCGACAATGCGTTGTTTTGTTCGTCAAACAAGTGTTTGTCCGAAAGTTTTTCCTGCCAGTCCACGTCAGAATACGTGTACAGTCGACAGTTTTTCTACACATACGGAGAAGCAAGATTTGCCAAGTTTTGGACACGAAACTGGAGAACTCGCTTACGGAACTAGGACTGCTACGCTGGCCTACTAACTCACCGGACTCACCTGCTACCCCTCCCCCGGAAAAGAAGCATCGGAAGTGGTGTGCCAGGACGAGGAAGCGGGGCAAGCAGGGAGGTGTCCGAGCTAGGCTAGAGGCTAAGCCAACTCGCCCAGCGATACCATCTATCCTTTTGGCAAACGTACAATCACTGGACAATAAAATGGATGATATCCGACTTCTGAGATCAGCAAACCGAAAAGTGAGTGACTGTTGTGTGACTGTCATGCTGGGGAGCACAGCGACTGAGCACCTGTTCTATGATCTGATCTTGTTTTTCAATTAATCCACCATTGAGAGGAATTATCTTTAAAACTCTTATTACAATGACAGATTATTTTTCAAGAATACTTTTTTTCCTGTAAATAGTTTGATAATACATAAATCCTTCACCTGCCACTACCAAGAGTGGACAAAGTACTCCAATACTTTATTTAAGTGAAAGTAGAAATACTGTCATCTAAATAGCTTCAACAACAAGTAAAAAGACCCAAATTCCAATTAATGCACAATTAAAACTACAGAAGTATCCCAGCAAAATATCCTTAAAAGATCGAATGTAAAAGTACTCATTATCTGGTAAATTAACTACCTCTTTATAATCCAAAAATACAAGTACCTAAGTATATGAATAAAAGTATGTTAATGTTGTAGGCCGTAAATGTGAAGCTGAGAGATGAGTGTTTTAATTCTCCTAAAACAGGCATAAAATGCTTATTATTAATGCGTTTTGATGTGAATTTTAATTTAGTGAATTTTTAAAATAGTCAAACATATGATACAAGATTTGTTCCAAAGGGTCATGTGATAATTTAAAAGAAAGTGATTTATAGACTACTTAATACATTTCAACCCAAAAAATAGGCTTTTATTTTGTATAAATTGTATATATACAATATTGTACTTCCTATTCCACAACATTTATGTGACAGCTTCAGTTACTTTTAGATGCAAAATAAAACATTTTAACTAAAACTAATATACTTTAATATTCTATTATCTAAAATGCTTCAAAAATATTTAGTGAAACAAGTATTACAATATAAACAATATTAATCGCTATACCAGTCTGCATAAATCTATTAAATTTAGCTGGTAATAGGTTTGTACTTTTACTTAAGTCAGCTAACATTTTCAGTTCAAGAAGACTCATTTCTCTCTTTACTCAAATGAAGAATCTGAGTACTTTATCCACTGCTGTATACAGTAATATTTTTTTACTTTAAAGGCATGTAAATTGCTATAACACACCCGGAAATGTAAATACTCAAGTAAAATAGTATACTGCTTATCAAGAGATTTAATATTTCACTTACTTCACGTGGTTGAACGACTTCGCTGCAAGGCCAAAACAATTTCTCTCCGTGTTGTGCCATTTGTTTCTTCTCGTTCGCTCATTTTGTTGGAAAATCGTGGATGAAAAGAATTTTGCCAATGCTCTGAGATGCTTCTTAGTCAGTGTCTAAAGAAGAAGTGTGTTCTGATGGTGCAAAAAGAAACGTTCCACCCACAGCTTGATTAACAGTTTGAAATAAAATGTTTACATCCAAATGGGTTCCTGACCCCAATCAACCAGGAGTCGGGAGTGAGAGTCAGGATCTTGGTTGAGATTTAAAATAAACATACATGCAAACACACACAATCAATTTGATCTTTTGGCTGAGGAAAACAATTCAGTGCATAATTTCTAATAATAGAACTATACTGTATGACAGAAGAGTTAAAGAATAATCATTGATCAGTTTATTGAACATATAGCTTTTTTTTAGTGTTAGTGGTATCAGCTTCAATTATGGATGAATGGATGGATAGATAGAGCTGCACCAATTAGCTGATTGATTAGTTTCAAAGCATTATATTAATCATAAATTATTTTGAAAATGGATCTATGATTATTTTCTTGTTTCTTTATTCTACTATAATAGCAAACTGGTGATCTTTACATTGTGAACTGTTGGACAAAAAAAGACTTTGGGAAACAGTGATTGATATTTTACACTGTTTTATCATCAAACTAAAAACTATCAAAATAGTTGTTATTTGCAGCCCTTTTTAAAAGTACATTTTTCTTCCATAATTGTACTTAAATAGATTTTGACAGACTGTTTCCTCCAGACGCAGTGAAGTCCTGGATTTACAACATTTGTGGAGCGTGAAAATTCATGGAGTGTGAAGGGAAAAATTAAGTAAAAAAGAATAACAAGTAACTTAATATTGCTGACCAGAAAGACATTGTTATTCTGACTGGTTCTTACATATCTTGCAGATCTGTAACAAACACCAGTTTAGTGGTAACAATGAACGATCCCAAGCAGCAGCAGTAGGAAATGTCGGGCTAATTAGTAGTGAGACACATGTAGGAGATTCAACAAAGAACAGTGAGACTGAAAACTACTATAGACAGGAAAAAAAAGAACTTACATCTAGGTTTGAAAGGGGTGTCAGCAGCAAAGCTGTGTGGATGTATTATTACACCTTCCGATGGCATGTTTTTGATTGTAGAAGAATAACATAATCTTGATGAAAAATGGGGATATAAATATTAGTAATACCGTGAGCCACTAAAATGGGAAATGTCTCAATCCTACACTCAAGGAATTTCAGCTGAATTTTAAAAAAATAATTTGGGTGCTAATATGCTCATTCCAAGTTATTAGAAATGTTAAATAATCAGTGATAAAGGTGCATTGAGTAAGATTTATTAATATAGTAAGTCTGAATATGGGGGCACAACCAGTATATATGGGCATGGTCCACTGTGTTTTTTCCGCAGTCTCTCCAGCATCCCAGCTGAGTGTCTATTTGTTTGCCTTTTTGCTTAGGAGTTATGAAGAAGCGAGTCAGATTCTTTCCACCCATATGAGTTAGTAGTAATCCACTGTGTTTTCCAAGCATTCATTCATATGTCCTTTGTTATAACAATGTCCAGTTCTTTTTCATAACATTGCTTCACATATTCTGTGGAGAAGAGATGTGACAGCATTGCACAATTTACTCTTACAGCTGTCCGCATCAACAGATAATTCTTTCTGTCTCCACCTATTGACTTTGCATAGATGTTAATATGAAGTGAACTATAAAGTTTTCTGTCTTCAACCATTGTGCAAAGATATGTGATACCATGATAAACCCATTGTCTGTATCTAAAGTCATAAAGTGGTGGTTTATAATCAGGGTCATAGGATGGCCAACTGAGTAGTTTCACCTCCCTCTGGAGCTGATTTGGGGACTCTGTGGATGGTTCAACCACTAGAGCACGGTGGGCGCATTCTATCCCAAAGTCACTGCTCCAGTCAGGTTCAATATCTTTGCTGATTTGGTCTTGATCATGTTAACCACAAATTCTGTTGCCCTCTGCATCCTCTGGTATTCCATAAATTCTTATATTGTTCCATCTTGCATGCCCCTCCATTTCAGTCACTTTATCGTGCAGCGCTCATTGGTTTCCCATCAGCTGAGTTAGCAATATCCTATCAGCGTAAACTCGGAGCTCCAACCCTTTCGGTAAAATCTGATTTGTCACGTCTCTGAGTTTTGTGTCTATTTTCAGAAGTGAATTTGCATTAGCTTTTTAATATCTTCTCTAAAGCACTGACTAAATTATTGTAGGTCCTTTTTAGGCTTGGTCCTCAGGGTTTCCATTCCTTTAGCTACAGCTGTGCTCACCGCTTCCTGTATTATGTCCAGGCTTCAACCCCGCCATGTGCTATGCCATATCCCAGCTTTTCCTCATTTCCTCGCTGTGAGCGACCGACGTGGTCTCCCAACAAAAGGGATCAGGGCAACCAGAAGATGAAGTGGAGACAGGAGGCAAAGGAACTCAGTGGTACCAAAACAAGGCGGTTTATTAACAGAGGTACATAAAACGACAACACAGCATATGCTCACACTAGCATGGCGGTCCACCTCTCAGCAGGTGGACCAAACAGGCAGTCCCACACGTCGTGCCTCCTGTGTGCCACCCGCAAACATGTCCAGGGGAAACTCTCTCGCTGCTATTAAGTTCCCCCCTTATAAACAGGTGAGAAGGGGAGGGGTCATCACCTTCTCACACTCGCACTTTCATAGTCGTCTTTGCTTTCTTGTATTTATCTGCACTCATTCTTGCAAGTGAATTTTAAAACAGATTTATGTTTTTTATGATATTGAGTTGGAAAAGCTAAGCTGATACTGGAGCTCTGAGTTTGGCATCTGCACTCTCATGCCACTGGAAATCCACCATTTCATGCTTTTATAGGTGTCTTTTTCAAAAACAAGCTTATAACCAAACAACATACCAAACAATGTCAAGCCAATATTCATATTGCGTGCCCAAAAGATGAAGCAGTCCATCAATCCTTTTAAGATTTCCCTTTTTTTCTCACGTTTTCGTTGTGGGGCTCCGTTTCCCTAGGCACTTGCTCACTCAGCTGTAGTCCCACTCTGGTTATCACAACATTTTTGCTTGTAAGTGTCCGGAAGGTTTTTGATGCCTTTTTGCTCCTTTGGTTAGGCAAGTCAAATGTACAAATCCAATGTGGTTCCAAACACCATGTCAAATCCTTTCCCCGGTTGTGACAGGCCTGCTAGATTCGGAGTTGCTTGACCTTCTTTAACAATGTCCAGCTTTTATTGAAAAGTTTGTCTTAAAAATGGCTTTGACAGTAAATCTGCAACCAAATTAATTTCTTCTCCATCTTCAGCCATTGTGGGTTGACAAAACAACGATTAAATCAACACAACAATATCTTAGCTTGTGCAGCTCGTTGCAGATGCAGTTTGCTCACTCTGGCTAGTTCACTCTCTGACTATCCAATCAGAGCACGTGAACACACCGACGTTTCTGCACACCTGCTAGAGGGCCTTGGTGTCACCTACTCAAAATCTGATTGATTGAAGCAACATTTAGATTGACATTTATTTTATGCTACAGGGCCTCCAGGCAGATTTCTTTGACACTGGCAACAAATAGTGGCTAAAATGTAATTGGTTGAATGCTTTAATATGAACATACATGTCTGGAAGCAGTACAACCAGGGGGCAATGAAAAGGAAGTGGACAGACATCTGGAATTATTTAATATATATTCATGGACAAAATAAAAAATAAAATCAGTTTGTGATTCAGATATTTTTATGTCAGCAGAGAAGGCCTTGCAGGACCTGACAGCCCACCACTGGCTGTTACCCAATGTTGTATTACACAGAGGAGTGGAAAAGTAGGTGGGAGTGTTTGTGAGACTGCCACTTAAGTTATTTGTTGTATAAGAGTGGCTGGTAGTGAGGTAGGCCCACAGAATAGACTTCCAGTAAAGCTGGAGAAGGATTAATCTGCCAGGGCCACTGGGGGGATAAATTACTAAATTGACCCTGTGCTGCTCCCTCTATTAAGTACCCCATTGCCCCCATACACCCATCAAATACTGTACTGGGCACACATCAAGGGACGTGCAGTAAGGAGAGGCAAATGAGGCAGAGCCTCACCTGTCTTCATGTCAAGTAAATGTTTGTTAATGAAATATTTAGTTTTGTTGATGGGAAATAAAACCGCGGTGAAAAGGCACAGGGTGAGGCAGATAATACTCTGCTTCACTGAAAGGGGGCGTCCGTGAGCCAGCTGTCCTTTTACAAAGAAGCGCCAAGTGAGAGTCAAGTGCGCTGCCGCAAGCTGTCTATTTTTGTTTTTTGCTCCATCTGACTGTCAAAATGGAAGAGGATTCTATATCTGAGCTTAAAACTTTCTCAAAATTGTCGTCAGTCAAAACGGGAAGTGATTAAGAACAGAAGATTAAAGCCAGAGCTAAAAAGCTTGCTTCAAACTACGGGACAGAATATAACTCGCTCTTTCCAAACAAAGTGCTACACCCAAAAAGACTTTCTGAGAGGCTGTCCTTCAAAAAACGCCTTCACTGCTTTCCCTGCCTTTTGTTCTCAACTTGTGACAATGTCTGGACTAACACGGGATATTGACCTGAAAAACCCTTAGCAAACATGAAAGATCCACCACTCACAATCAAAGCCAGATTGCTTCAAAAACTTTTGAAAACTCAAGGAATGATTTGGCTTTGAACAGACAGCGGAAATTCAATATTAGCATCAGACCTAAGTAATGCAACTGGCTTCCTAGCTGAACAGGGGACAACTCTTTTATTTCAAAAAACCAAGCACAGGCTTGCAAAGTCCAAACAAAAAAACACCTCAACAGGTTTTCCGAAAAATTCAAAAAACAAAATGCTAGGACAGGTTTTCAAACATCCAAAATGCAGAATGCTAACAGAGTTCCAAAATCTACAAATTAATCAGATAAAGGCAAACTGTTGCACATTAGGAAACCCGAGTCAGAGATCACAGACTAGAGGGAACAAGGTCAGAGAATCGGAGACAGAACAGAGGAAGAGGCAGATCTTCAAAGGCATACAAGGCAGCACACTAAACAGAAACAGCTAACAATACATAGGTGATTACAACGAACAGGTGATTGAGGGTAGAGCTCCAAGGTGGAGGCGGGGCAGTAGGTGAAAACAGACACAGATGTCCAGTGGGTGCTCCGAGTCCAACCTAGGGACCTAACAATCACCAGGGATGTAAACTCTGTGCAGATCATGAGCAAACAAAACCCTTTACAGATATTTACAGGATTAAATTAACATTTAGTTTACAAAACAGGAATGATGAAAAGATAAAAAAATATATATATAATTATAACAATATGTCTTCTCAGTTATTCTATATGGATCATGAAATTCAATTATAAAATGACCCAAGAAGGTTCTCACTGATTTCACATTTCTGTAAAGAAAGAAAGAACTTACTTTTGGACCCTTTAATGGGCCAATTCCTGACCCTGGGCCATGAGTTTGACACGCCTGCAATACACTACCTGTGTATCTCATTCAATCAAGTACACAAAGTAGAGGCTTCTAAAATGTGAATGAAGAAAATATGAATCCACCCAGTAAATCTATTAAATGCTTCAACAAACCCCAAAATTAAGACATAAGAACAATGGAGCTGTGAGACTCTCAATGAAAGGTGGAAAAAAGGAACAACTAATGTAAACATCAGTCACACTCTCTCTAAAACACACACACACACACACACACACACACAGACATACCAATAATAAACAGGAGCCACCAGCCTCCTTTCATAGAGCAGCCAGGTTGATGAACTCCAGCTGGGTGAGATGAACAGCGGTGCCCTCAATATCTCTAAATGAGGAGTGTGTGTGGAACTTTGGCCTCGTCCACAACACAAACACAGCTAGAATTGAAATCAAACTTTTATGGCCTGTGGATAAAAAAAAAAAAATAAAAAAAAATCCAGTCAAATCCACCTCAATGTCAACAATGTCATGCACATGTCAAGCTGAAGGTGGTGATACCACAGTAGGGCCGTTTCAGCCAATCACAAGGCTGGAAAAAATGTATTTTATTGGGAAAAACAACAATAGTGAACCTTTGTCTCAATGGATACAACTTACTGTGACTGTGTGACGTCAAACAATGTCAACTATGGTTTTCCCATCCAAACATGACTGCCAAAACCGGCCTTTTTTAAAAAAAAAAGTCCAGCCTCTGGACAAATCTTATTTTTCCTCAACATTTTCTTCCTTCTATTAATTATTTATTTTTTACATTTTTTGATTGCTTACTGATCTCATATCTGATCTTGCTTATTTTGATCTCATATTTACATCATATTATCAGCTGTCTTGTTGTTTTTGCAATTCAGTATTTACAGTCGTTTGTGACTTTTAGTATAAAGCATCTTCATGCTTTTCATTTTACTCACGTTCTGTTTGAAACATGAGACACATTGCATCAGATCAGGAGTTTGTCTAAGTGTGTAAGTAGGATCCTTTTTTGTATCCATGATATATTTATAGATCCCTTTAATACATACTGTTACACTTAATATGCAAAAGATCTTGTACACAATGGCCAGAGGCTTTATTTTACTTAACCTTTTTGCACTATTTGAAAAAATATTAATGTAAACAACCAATTTGTGACAACAGAAATTACATGGTAGTGAATAATATATCTTGTTTAAGCTAAACATTTGACCATATGCTTTGTTGTCCTCTGATTTTCACCTGAACAATGAGCATTATCAGCTCCATAAATAAATGAAAAACAGCTGGAAGCTAAATCTAATTGCAGAAGGAAACACAATAAAGAGGAGACAAAGGTAGGGGAGTGATGTGGTGCAGAGCTAAATGACAGTCAGAGTGTTCACTCTTTGTCTCCAGCGGCGGCTTCGCTATAATAAAATGTAATCAAACTTCTCCAGTTGCTAGGCGGAACAAAATGAAGCATTCAAAACTTTCCTCGAGCTTTATTGAAAAAGCGGCTCTTACATCCATTATCCCAACTATGCCACTTACTTTTCCCAATTTTCACCAATCAAAAGCCACGGCCCCATAAAAGCACCTGGTTTTGTCTCCAAATTGGTGTAAGGCACCCAAAGGAAACAGTCCTGTTGAGATAATTACTCACACAGCTCCCATGCCTGCTAATTGCAAGCAGCAGCTAGGAAAGCTGTTGTTCTCGTTTCCTTTTCAGCTCTCCTATTTGTAATTTTTTTGGTCAAAGTGTTAAAAAAGGATAATGCTGCATGCAAGCTGATAGTGGCAGCATGTTCCTGTCACGCCGCTCTGGCAGCTGCGATACAACCAGAAAAGCTGCTTTTCGAATAATTCACAGAAGCTGAAGGCCTTCTCGCCGGTTAACTGCCCTGATCCGACCTGAGCAGCTTCCCCAAAGGTGCTGCAGACATGAAGAGACAGAGTTCATCACGTATACCAGCGTATAGGACACATTACTGCTGTTTCTGGAGTTTGAAAAAGAGGATTTTTGTGTTCCTCCTGGAAACACCAAGCACCAACAAATGTTCAACAACTAGTTATGCATCTACTCAAAGTGAAATCTTTAGTTTGTCTGTCTTGGAAATCACTTTCCAAATAATTGTTTCCTGGCAAATGCGATCATGATTAATCTAATAGCGGAAACACACAATAAAAGGTTTTTATTGGTGTATTAGACTGTAGCTCCATTTTACTCTCACTCTGAGAAAGTAAATTTCTTTTAATAGAATAAATAACTGGCACAAAATTAACGTCAGCAATAAAACACAAATTCTCAGTATAATACATTGAGGGACTGATAGGTGTTCAAGGTGGCTAACATTAATACTAATGTGAATATATATATGCTGGGCAATGAGTAATGGCGTGTAATATAGTGTAAAGTGTGCTTTTATTTGAAATGCACTACCATATGAATGTGAACTGCTTTTCATTTCACACCTGTGTAATTTTTCCCTTTAAAATCCAGCTGAAATCACATCTATTCATTCATTCATAGATCTTTGTTAACAATGAATCTGCTATTATCTGTCTATTATAATTATAGACAAAGGAGAAATAAAGGTCTTTGTGAAGAGTATATGGTGGTGGATGAGGTAGTTTGGGAGTCCTGAACTCACGTTTGGTGGATGTCTGTCACATTCTCTGCATTCTAAAGGCTCTGTATTGAATGAAAGTAGCGTGGGACACACCTACCTGTCTCTCCTTAAAGCTTCTCTCTGACTGTGGGTTTAGACGTGAGCTACTGGTTGGATTTGTACAATTCAACCTTTCTCTCTTTGTCAGAAAATGCACTTTATGTACTGGCTAAAAAGGTGGGACTGTGACAAAAGTTCCCGGACTGTGGAGGCTGTGAAAGCAGCTGCTGGACACAAAGGTGCATGGAGAACCTGTGCGGGAGGATGAATGGCTGACAGATGAATGAGTGAAGAGTGCAGCAAGGTGCGGTGAAGCATGGCTGCTGCTGTCACTGTCCAAATGTGTTTGGCAATGTGTGTGCGTTAATCTGTTCAGTCCTGGATAAGAAGCAAACACAGATTACAGATGGAATAAATATCTGCCTGCTGCAGCCACAGGATGCCAGAGCAGAGAGAGACAGCACCACATCATTTATATGGATATAAGCATAAATATGAGCATACATTTTTCAGCCAGAAAATGTGTTTTTAAGTAGAACTTTTCACTGTTTAAATACATTTAAAATGACAATAGAATGGTGAAAACATGTTTTCTTTTGTGTTATATTTAATAGTTAATTTTACCTGTTCAATTACTTTTAAAGGGACAATAGAAACAAATAAATTGCAATACCTGTGCTAAAAAGTGATCACAGTCACATTTTGACAGGCATCTGATTTTTGTTAGCTATGTACTTTACTAAGTAATTTTGAAACCAGAATTTTTACACTTTTACTTGAATAAAAAGCTTGAGTTATACTTAAACTTCTACAGAAGTATTTGAGCCAGAGTATCTATACTTCTACCTGAGTAATGAATTTGATGAATTGTAACACCTCTGCATAAAAAGCATTATTATCTTGTGTTTTCGTTAAGAATGACAAGTTTTCTCTATTATTAGAAGGTGATACTGATGAAAAAAAATGTGTTTGCGTCAGTGTCTTCAGTCCAACAATCTCACACAAGAAAGTCAACTAATGTCAGAAATGAATGATTTTCTGCAGCTTTAAATCAATAACTGATGGTTTGTCAGTTTTTAGGACATGCAATCATTGTCCATCGGTAGTATCATTGAACACAGAATGTTATTTTGTTTTTTATCCAACTGTTAGTCAGCAGGACATTCTATTTAAAAAAAAATCAATGATTAATTGATATTTGAATGTTTCTGCTTCTGTGTGATAAATAATACATGTGTCAAAAATATGAGAAATATTAACCCTCTATTGCTTTATTAAAAATATATTCTTCCATGTGGCAACAATTATGCACATATGGAAAATTCCCTAACCCATACAACCTAATAGAGTCCCATTGACTCTATTGAAATAATCCTGAGACAATGTTGTTTTCTGGTGTCAAACACCAGGTGGCAGAGTGAGTCTGCTCCATGTCACTGAAACATGTGCAAACACCTCCATCTAGCGGCGGAAACACCTCACTGTCTGATTCCGACATTTTATTCTTCTCTCCTCTTTTCACCAAGACAGGTTTCACCATGTCCAGCATACATTTCTACACCATAAACAGGTTAGAACTGCTCAGCTGCATTTCTAGAAACATTCTAAATACATTCCAGGCATTAACTGGTGATTCTCATCAAGTCTACTGAACAAAATGTGTGATGGAAATGGAAGAAAGGGTATCCATACTGCTGGAGGGAGGAAGATACTATATTTAGATAGACTTACCCAAAGGAACCAATAAAAAACAACTTATAATAAATATTAAATATAAGATAAAATATGAGATTCATCAATGAGAGTGTCATCAATGTTGTTTTCATATATATATATATTTTCAAATGTTTTTTTTATCAAATTATATTATCACCTGCCCCACGATTGGCTGGCGACCATCTGGGGTGTATCCCTGCCTCTCGCCATAAAATGCGCTGGGATAGGCTCCAGCAGACCCCTGCGACCCCGAAAGGGAATAAGCGGGATAGAAAATGGATGGATGGATGGATATTATCACCTATCAAATACAGTGCTACAGTATTGCAGTAAAAATACATTATTTTTATGAGCTTGATGCCATTAAAGTATTAATGCAACAGTGTGAAGAGCTGGCCTAAAGACAATTCAGTTCAATTCAATTAAACTTTATTGTCATATATACTAGAGACATCCTAAATTATGTTTCTCTTTAGTCTCCAGGTAAGTGATTGAGCATTAAGTGAGTTAAGGGTTTTTTTATTACCTTATTAAATGAATCATTCATTGTGAAAGTGTTTTCAATACAGTCGACTTGGTTCAAATTTAGTACTTATAGCATGAATCTATTAGGAACACAAAGCAGCCTAATTTATTTTAATCACATTTTATCCAGATACTGAAACCTGGCTGTTTTCTTTCAGTTTTACACTCACTGTTCTTATTTTTATCAGAATACATGCTTTTTACTAAATACCCAAGATACCAGGCCTATCATGGACACACACACACACACACACACACACACACACACACACACACACACACACACACACACACTCACTCACTCACACCTATGGGTAATTTAGAATCTCAGCATGTTTGGAGAACCTGGTGAGAACCCTCACAGACACAGAGAGAACATGAAACTCCACACAGAATGATCCTAGACACAGGACTTGAACCTGTGACCTTCCTGCTGTGAGGGAACAGTTCCACCCACCCTAAAGAAAATTGAACACTGCTATTTTAGATCATCATAAATCATTTAATATCCTTCCTTGAACAAGTTTTGTTTTGATCAAAGCGAAGTGCAGTAGAAAACATCAAATAAATATAGTTTTCATTTGGTACTCTATGAATTAGAATACTGTATATAATAATACCTTTCTAATAAAAAAGGACAACTGTTAAGTGACTCTGTTGTCAACACGAATTTCACATGAGAAAACAATGACAAAGTATCAGCAGCGGATCTTACCTGGAAATATATGTCAAATCGTTTTAAGTGAAGTCATGTTCTTTGTCTTAAACAACAACAACAAATTCCAAAAGAATATTTAGGCTTCACTGAGAAAACTTTGAGTAGAGAATGTAGACATAGAGTTTTATCCAAATTAATCAGAAAAAAATAATTTCCGTTTATTATCAGATGTCCTGTCTGCCCACTAATCACCACTTTGGTGAGTCTTTGGTCTTATGGTCAGAAAACATGACGACTGCCAGAGAAATAGGTACCTTTGTACCCGTTTCCTGATTTTGCTTTCCATAGATGACATTTTCCTCTTTTCCCAGGACTGGATTAATTTAAATTATCCATAGAACTGATGCTTCACCTGTCCCAAGTGATATATGCCGCATTTGAGGTGATATGACCACTTTTTCATAGAAGCACAATGCCCCAAAGTAAAATAATAAAATGAAAAAGAAATGTCGAGAATTTCAAACTGTAACCAATTATCATGCTTTTATGAAATAGTGAACATCAGTGTCACATATAGTATAACCTGTACTAGCCCTAATTTTCTGCCAATAAAACCAACCAATAAAACCAAAAATAGCTGGGAAACACTCTTGACAATCTTTTGACACAGGGTAACAAAAATACAGGACAAGATGCTACAGAGACATCTTAAGGCCTTTGTATAATGTCACCTTTGTGTTCTAGTTTAGTTCATTACAAAAAAAACAGGTAATCAGGTATCAAACTAAACACCACACAGTGGACCTGGGGCTAATTAACCTTTGCCGCCATCTTCAGGAACAGATTTACATATTTAACTTCACTTCTAGTGAGGATCTAATAAAAATAGCCTGTAGTAGAGCTGCAGTGATTAATTTTTTGCTAATAGTTTTGATTCGAGTCATCAGTCATTGATTTAAGTCAGCTTCCTCTGTGTCCCCTGGGGGTGTTTTCAGCCGAGGCCATCATCAAAAACGAATGACAACTAACTCAAATTATCTAGACAATGTTCTAAGTTTTGGTCTTTTACAGACAGAATCTCTACTATTTGACTGACTGGTCTTCTGTGGACGGTCTTCTACTGAAATTAAAGGCATTTTTAAAAATAGCATGATGTTTTCTTGATGTTTTATTACACAATAGCTTGCCTGACCATTTTAAATTTCACCCCTGACTGAAGCAATTGGTTGATTAATCAATTAATTGCCACCTTTGAAAATGTCCAAATTCTCTGGTTCCAGCTTCTGTTCTCTGATTATTTTCTAGTTTCTGGCTTCTATAATAGTAAACTGATGATCTTTGGGTTGTGGATTGTTGATCTGGATGAAAAAAAATAGCCATTTTAGATTGAATCCTCAGCTTTGGAAAACAGTGATCGACATTTTACACCCTTTAATGGACCAAACAACTAATCAATTCAATAATCAATAGAGTCATTAGTTGTGTAGAATGTTCCATCCAACACATTCAGCCACATCGAGGATTTACTAACGAAAAAGGAAAAACAGCTTCCTGTATCCACCTGTCAGGGCATTCTAGTTTTGTTTCCATGTGCCATGTGAGCTAACAGGACATTTGTGGAGGCCTTTGGGCTCTTAAGGTCTGGGAATTTGCGTCTTATGTTTGGTCTGTGACGCCCCCCCCTCGCCCACACTTTTCCCGTGGAGTCTGTTCTGCCCGAGCGTTGACGCTGCGAAGCCGCTATCTTTGCTTCTTGTCTGTGTTTAGCGGCAAGCTGAGGGAACTGCTGCGTGTACAGCCGGTCCGTGTACTGCAGCTCTGGAGTTATTAGCCTCTGACATTTAGCTTTGGTTTGTCTGTCTAGGAGAGGATTGAGGTTATATCCCTGGATGACGGCAGCTCCGTACTGAAATGGCTTCAGTGCTGCATCTTTTATCTGCGATGGGTCCACCGCACCGCCGTCCTTAAGGCAGGTGCCAGTTAGCTTGGCCTGGAGCTCCCTCAGCTGAGACACTTCCCGCTCCATGTGCTCCCGCCCGACCAGGCTGTCCACTTTGTGCCAGAAGGTGGCGTTAAAGTGCCGGTAGATCCTCCAGTCTAAAGCGTTCCACTGCTTGATTTTCTCCGCCGTCTCGGGCGAAAGCGGGTGGCGCGTCCGCTCGCTGCGGCTGTTGAGCTTGAAGGAAACAACGTCATCCAGCGACCAGCAGAGGGCGCGCCGGAGCAGCACCATGGACTCATCGAAGTATTCAGAGATGAGGATGAGGTGAAAGTCACGCTCTATGGCCGCGATGGCCAAAGTGGCCCTCTGCTCCAGGTCTTTGGAGGTCGCCCTGACGCTGTTGTCCAAGCCGAAGTCGAAGGACAGGATATTGTGGGCGTAGTGGTTGTTGGTCACCGACGAGTTGAAGGTCCGCCAGCTGTTGTCCAGGAAGTCGTCCAGGCTGCGCGCCTTGTGGAAGGCCTGGATGCTCTTGTAGTAGATGAAGATGGACTCCATCATGGCCACAGGATTCCTCAGGATGGAGAAGTAGAAGGTGTCCACTGGCATCACCTTCTCCACCTGTAACACATTATAGAGTCTATTTATTTTCAGGTAGGTGGGAAAACTGTAAAACATTATGCTGTTTATGCATTAATGTAAATGTTTGTTGGCTTGACATCAACTCTTATGAAGAGTTCATCTACAAAACTATACAAGGGACAGCGCAAAAACTGTCATGTGGTGTAACCCTAAAAAACCTAGTACAAGATAGTTTAACTCTTAAAAATGTTTTAGAAAAATTAAATCAACTAGTTTTATATTCTAGGTGGGTTACATATTTTAAATATATCTGTATATCTATATATATATATATAAATGCTTCTTTAAACCATACTTTAAAAAATTTTTTGAGTTTCTAATCTTGCTAACCATGATTCATCGGTGACTTATAAACACCATCTTGGAAAAGAATGCGCTGAGGCTTGCAATTTTCAGTAAAGTTTCATTTTTTGAGACATCTGATTTTTATGTGGCATTCCCTTGGTCAAAGATACTGAACTTTGTTTTGACCGATAGCATCTAGAGTAGATAATAAATACACAGATTTTTTTTTAAAGATTTATACTTATTTGCTTTTTACATGTGAACTCTTCATATGTAGATAAATGTGAACCTTCCAATCATATCGCTCCATCAGTATCTCACTCAAACAAATCCATCTCATAAAAGTCCTTATTAAATACTGTGAATTCTCCGTAACAAAGACTATAAACCAAAGTTCACAGTCATTTACTGCTGAGAACACCGCATTGAATTGACATTCGGGAAAAACTGAAAAATCATTGTGAGATAAATGTTACCAGCATGCAGCAGGTGGTGGAAAGAAGACCATAAAATGAAAGAAAGACATAAATAAGGTCAGGTCTGGTAACGTAGATGCTATACATATGAACTGTTACTGTACATGTTAATGTGAAAGAGTTGCATCTAAATTATTTTAAATTGTTGTAATGAATCAGCCAGCATATTTTTTTGACTAACAGGTCTGTTACAGGTTCTGGTTTTCTTTTAAGTGTGAGTTCCTGAACCCAAATGTTACCACCACTTAGGACAGTGGTGTCAAACATGTAGGTAGGGGGCCAGAATCAGCCCACTAAAGGGTCTAATCCAGTCCAATGGATGACTGTACAAAGTGAGACAAAAAATTGGACCAGTTCAGGTTTCTTCATAGAAATGTGAACTCAATGAGAATCTTCCAGGGCTCAGACAGAACAGGAGAAATTTGTAGCTGTTCTGTTTTATACAGTATACGTTAAATTTATTAAGGTCCGGTCCGCTTGAGGGCAAACATGGCCCATGCACTAATTTAAGTTTGACACCTCTGTGGTAGAAAACTCCCAGGTACCATCAGGGGAAAGAAAAAAATTAAATATTAATCCATCCAACTGAAGTTTTTTCACCATGAAGCTCACCTCTGATTTCCTGAACCTCATGTGGTTGCACATGATGTGAAACTCCCTCACACTCCTGCTGCTGACACCCTCGACGAAATGTGATGCAAAGGGGAATGGGTAAAACAGCTGACTGTGTTTGTTTAGAGGGAGGGCAAAGGTCAAGTTCCTGCTTTCGCCATAGCGATAAAGGATGTTGAGGATGGTGCTGCTCGCCGTTTTGTGCGTCTTGAGGAACACGATGTGAGTCTGGGGCAGGCAGGAAGGTTTCATCTGTTCACTCCTGATGTCAGATTTGACTAAAATGAGCGGAGACGGGGCGTCGAGGAGCTTTTTGTCTTTGCCTTTTCTAGAACCTGGAGGTCCAGGGTTCAGTTTGTTTCCCTGTTTGTGGAGAAGCAGCTTTGCAGCTAAAACTTTTCCCACCCGAGAAGCTGTAGTGAGGTTGATAGTTGTATCAAAATATCTCTGCAGGATATGATTTGATGGCTTTCCATATTCCTTATTCTGATGATGAAGATCTTCAGTTCTTTCTGTCTTTAGGGTCACTTCCCGTTTCACATACTCAGAACGAAGTCCATCCCAGACATTTTGCAGCGTAGGAAACAGGATTTGCTGTTTCTTAACGGTGAATCTTAGGTGTGGGAGTCCGGTCAGCTTCTCATTCCTGAAACAAATCATAAAAGCATCAGTAAGATGTATGTAGCACGTCATATACTCTGCAATATTTTACTCTATGGGAGTCACAATCTAATTCTTCTCTTTTAAAATTCACAACTGGAGATAGATGATCCAAAAGGTTGTTCTTATCATGTGAATGAGAGTGTGGCTCAAACAGAACATATGCAATTTTATAGTTCTTGGTCCTGAATGTGGTTGGAGGATTACATCCAAGGATTTGTGGGATTTCTTAGCATGAATAAAATATAACTATAAATAATTACATCACATTCACTTTGCTCTGTCTATATATATATATACTATGCTGCAATTGTATTTAGATATTATAGATTGTAATACAAGGCATTGATGACTTGGGATAGCTTGATAATTTAGATGATAATTTACCTGAAAAATACCAAAAACTTTTATCAAGCTACACAGAGAGTTCAGTAAAAATCTTTTAATAAATAACACCTTCCAATTTCTTTTTCTTTTTAAGTAAAGACTTCTGTTATCAATAATTACATGGTTAATTACCTCCGCAAAAGAGAGGTTTTGATTTTGCCAGCGTTTGCCCTCGTCTTTGTTAGCAACGTAGCTCAAAATGTTTTAGCAGGATTTTTGTCAAATTTTTAGCGAATGTTGGGAATGGTACGAAGAACAGATGATTACATTTTGGTAATGATCCAGAAAAAAATCCTGGTTTCTGGCTTACTACACCAGAGACACTCAGGGAGGACTTTGACTACGCCTACGACAACAATGTTGGGTGGGAGTCACAATCTACTTGGCAGAGGCCTGTGCTGTCAGTGTTTTTCTAGTTATCCTCCAATTTATAAGGAGAGATGACAGAAGAGAAAAAGTGCAATTTCAATAATATGATGGCTCAGTTATTCCATATTCAGTCAGTCTACTGTTGCATTTCAATTGAAATTATTTAGTCACTGAACAGTATTTTGACCAACAGGTCAAGCTATTTCTTTCCTTACAAACCATTAAAGAAACCAAACTGGAAATATTTGATCCCTTGAGCCCTTAAAAATTTTCATTGGTTTCACATTTCTGTAAAGAAACAGGAACTGGTACATTTATTTCAAACTTTGTACAGTCATCCAGTGGCCAGATCAGACCCGTTAGCAGAAAACCTATTTGACACCCTTGGTTTTAAGAGAAAGGCAGTGAGCTATAACCAAGTATGCACCATTTTTTTCTTGTTGTCTTGTCATTGTAAATGAGAGTCACCCATCAGTCAACTGATCTGAGTATACAGTATGTTGAGCAAAACTGTCATGTGGTGTAAGCCTAAAAATTTGGTACCCATATAGTTTAACTCTCTTCAAAGGTGAAAATTTGTAAATTATACAAATAGACTTTTAAATGACAATAAACTAACATGAACACAAACACAAACAATAGATTTTAACATCTAATGAATGCTTCTTAAAACTGTTTTTTAAAAACTTTTTGACTGTCTCATCTTGGCAAATGATTTGTCACTGACAAGTAAAGTGTATTATTAGTAAAATGAGTGTTACTGAGGCTCCAACGGGTGCTTTGGTTTCAGTACAGTCGAACACACATCTCCATCGCCTCATTAACATAATCTATTCTCAGGTACATGAGTGGGCGTGGCTTTACCTGGCTTGGCGGGCGACAAAGGTCTGAATGGCAATGCAGACCACGAGCAGGATGAGCAGAATCCACAGAGAGTGACGCCTGCTGCACAGCACTCTCCTCACACTGAAAACACACACACACACACACAATTACATACAGTCTGTGTACACAGTATAAAAACAACCAGCTGCTCTCCTCTTTATCTGCAGTTATTATATTTAAGTCGTGTGCAGGTTTTGTTTTAGTGGAATCTTGAACAACTCAGATCTCAGGAGACCTATTCTGAAGTGTTTTCAGCAGCAGCTGCAGATGTGTGGCAGCTCTGCATGGAGACGTAGGTGATGACAGCGGGAGGGAGAACAAACCAGAGCCTCCCACCATTGCAGCCTCTGGGTGAAATAATATATCCAAATTTTCCATTTTAGCAGACAGAAAACCTCAGTGTTTGTCTTGATCACCATACTTCTTCGTTCTTTAGAGTTCTCATCTTTCTTAACTTTTCTTTCATGTCTTTTTACACAATCCTTCTTATAAAAGACTGCAGACTGAATAATTCAGAAGTATATACTATTCTGATGTGTTTTTCAGGAGTTACTGTCAATAAGAACTCTCAACTAATTATTTTAAATGATGATGTTAGACCTGAGGCATGTTTAACATTTTAAAAGATTTAACTGATCCAGATTCAGAAGATAGAGATTTATAGCATTGTTTGGCCTTTTCATGAGACACTGTGGAATGTTCTGTGGACATGATCACTCCCCAATGGGTTGATACTAGACACACTAAACCATAGATTATTGGTTTAGTGTGTTTCAGTGTGGATGCTGAGTTCACTGTCATTGGTATATTGTTTCTGTGCATAAAATACTGGTATCTGTTAAGTAAATGCAGTTTTTTTTATAAACAGTATCTTATTTTTTACTGGAGAAAAAAATGGTTTCAAGAGACAAACAGAAACAATAAATGGAAAGAAAAACAAAACAACAAAAGACAAGGCAGGCTGCATACTCCAGTAATTACATTAGTATTAGTAGGTTTTTTTCTGTATTTCATTCTTGAAGTAAGTACACTAATAACCAGACTCCCAGTGGGCTCTTAAAGTCTCCATTTCACTGAGTCAGTTGGCTTGTAATAATTCTGAAATACACACCACTAAAACACAACATAAATTAAAATGCCAGAGACTGTAAATCCTGTATTTCTACTTCATCTTGGGGCCAGAAATCACACGACAGACACACACAGAGAAAATCAAGAGGTTTATCAGGCATCAGGTTCTAAACTGTCTTATATGGTCTGAGTCTCACGAGACCAGACAATTACACATCAAAAACATCTGGACATTAATAATTGTAAAATAGCTGCCTAGATAGTGGCAAGAAAGGCCGCTAACCAGCCTACATGTAAACAAGGTCTTGCTGGAAATCCTGCCCCCCCCTTTTCCTTTCTGCTCTATAGTGAAACAACTTGTGCTTGTCATCTAATGTCACTGGCCAAAAGACTTTTGGATTAGTTCTGCAATGCAGCTATTTTTTTTTGTAAATAAACTCTCTAAATATTTCCACACAGATTTAGCAACAGAAGCTGGGAGATTGTCTGTCTTCTCTGAGTGAAGCTACAGGAGCAGTTTGGGGCAAGAGAGTCAATACAAAGCAGGGAAAACTGGCCACTTAGCATTTATATACTGTTTAGCTCATTAGAAAGATACCAGAGCAATAAAATATCCAGCCATGGCTACTGTGGCAGACAGGGGCTAACGTGGCACAGAAAGAAAATCACCAGTATTATAATGTTGTTACCACGGCAGCTGTAAAGCTTTTTGTAGAGGCTGTAGAGTAGTGAGGAGATTACAGGGAGAGATGAAGAGGAGGAGGAAATTGAGGAGGAGGATTAAACAGAATTGGAGGATCTTATTAAATGGTTAAACTTCAGTGTGGTAAGCTGTCTGGACTAGTACGATTTTTGTGTTGTTGTATGCATACTGTCATGTTATTGGACTTTTTCAAAAAATAAACCTCATATCAGGTGACATGGTGTTATAGTACTGCACTGTTCCTTCGCAGCAAGCAGGTCTCAGGTTCAAGTCCTTGGCCTGGGATCTTTCTGTGCGGAGTTTCATGTTCTCTGTGTGTGTGGGTTCTCTACAGGTTCTTCAGCTTCCTCCACAGTCCAGGAACATGCTGAGGTTGATTTGAGATTCAAACATGAGTGTGTGAGTGAATGGTGTGTGTGCTCCATGACAGGCTGGTGACCTGTCTGGCGTGTATCCTGCTTCTTGTCTGAAATGTGCTGGGATTGGCTCCAGCAGACCCGTGAGACCCTAGTGAAAATGAATGAAATCTTTTTTTTTACTTCTTTTTATAGGCTCAAATAGACAAAAAATATTTATTTTCTTCAATTTTACTGGTAGTCTATTTTGGTCAAAGAGGCCTGTTTCTGATTATGGCCTTTTTCCAATAAAGGTCTCAATGCTCTTGAGTGAATAAAGGTCCTGGTTGTTATTAGAGAATTTATGGTACCTCTGTTTGAAGAGGCCTGAGGAACAATCTAGTTATGTGACCTTTTACACAAGTGAGATAACATAAAGAGATTTTAATCAAGACAAATTTTTTCTCAAATTAAGACACCTTGAGCACTTACAGAAGAAGAAAAACATGGTCAGAAGGACTGGTAAGAATAAGCAGGTTAAAAGAGTCAATGATATGGTATACCTTGGATATAGATTTAAAACGGTGTGTGTGTGTGTGTGTGAATATGATTATACAAAGTTGTACTGCATTTTCCAGGATACTATTATTGTATATGAAATATTTTTAGAATTATGTGTATGAATAAGAGTCTGTACAAAAGACTTTGGACTTCTGAAAACAAAGATTTTGGTGGTAAATTACAATCTTGTGAGATAAAATTTTCTTCTTCATTTGTTTTTCTTTTGATGTAACATGCTCTGCTTTGCAGATTTAGATGTTCGTTCTAGGTTTCATTAAATACTAATCAACTAATTCATTTCCTAAACAGTGTGTGACAACTGTCATTGATTAAATTAAAACAAATTCAAGACACAAACACAAAACACAAAATGAATGCACAGCTCCTGTATCTGAAAGCATTGACAGCATTGTAGTTTCAGATGAATGACTGGGATCTTCTGTCTGGTGCCCATAAAATGATGCAAATTCTGCACGTTCTGCATTGGCTTCAGTTAAAGCTGCCTGGTTATTCAAAAACTAATTCACAGCAGAACAGCAGCTATGTGAGAAATGTTTCTGTACATCCTATATAAATCCAGCTGATAGCGGTAATCCAAAATCTTGAATCCATATTGTAAAAGGTTTTCAAAGTGCAGACCATAAATATCTTCTAGCTACAGACAACCATGTGTTTTAGATTGCTGTAATGTTTCACTCTGATTCTGTTCAATTTAAATGTAGATTCAGGAATATGATTGATAACATCTGTAAGGGATAAAGAGGCAGTGGCAGCATATGCCTGTGTTAACTGCATTTAATGACTACTTTAATATTGAATTGTTCTGTCAAATATTAAAATGACGAGTTGTTTGGTTCATAAATATATGTGTAAAATGTCGATCACTGATTTCCAAGAAGATTCAACCTGTCTTTTTTTGTCCACAACCCAAAGAACATCAGTTTACTATTATAGAAGACTAAAGAAACCAGTA
Organism: Eupleurogrammus muticus; assembly: GCA_036785175.1. Taxonomy (NCBI): domain Eukaryota; kingdom Metazoa; phylum Chordata; class Actinopteri; order Scombriformes; family Trichiuridae; genus Eupleurogrammus; species Eupleurogrammus muticus. Next base: position 22,924,716 of record JAYKQN010000009.1, read on the forward strand.
TATAATCAGACAAGAGAAGCTGGAACCAGAGAATTTTGACATTTTCCTCTTAAAAATGACTCAAACTGATAATCAGTTGTGAAAATAGCTGGAGATAAATATAATAATGTAAGAGATCAAGGGACATTTTCGTTATTAAAAAATGGCAATGAATCAAATAATTGACTATTTGTTTCAGCTCTACTTTTAATGCCATCTAGCCAATGTAGCAGAAATAGGGAAGGATTATGATTTTGTTATTTGCATCATATAGATTTTATAGCAATGAGGGAATGTGAATGCCTAAATATTGAATGTCATCTTTAGGCTATTTAAGCCCAGTGACAACAGAAACAGAATAGAGAGAGAGACAGAGAGAGAGAGTGAGCGAGAGAGAGAGAGACATGCATCCATGTCCCTTGCCTGAACTGAAGTGGGTACATTGTGGTTATGCTGCATGGTATGTGTCTTGACGCCTCGAGTCATTGAAAGTAAATGAGAAACATCTGTGCAGGAAGTGTTGACTTTCAGTAATGGTGGCTTAACAGAAATGTACAAAAAAAACAGCATCCTAGAAACAAATGGAAATAATTAATGAACAAAAACAAAAGAAGATGAAATAATACTGAATCTATAAGAAAATAGGGTGTGGGGGAGGGGCATACAAAATTTGAAATAAAGGTGTGTCTCTAATATTAGAAATTACAGTGTCCCTCTGTCTTACCTGCATAATATTTTGGCAACTGCCTATTCTCTAGCACGTCAGTATCTGCATTTATGAGTCCAAAGTGCAAGTTCCAGGCCTGAGAGGGACTAGATTAGGCCAGTTCACGTTCATATCTGCCTCCACAGCGTTGGTTTCGCCATAGCTGCGGTTTGATGTCTGAGCAGTCTGAGCTTTCTATAAACAGAAACCAGCAGAACAGCCACAATCCAGATGGGAAAGAAATGAGAGAACGGCTTCGCCAAATACCAAATCCTCAACAGGACACTGCATGCAGTTTTCTACAAGGGGGGTTTACCAAAAAGAATGTGTCTTGTTGGACTTGTCTTGTCATCAGCTCTGTTCCTCTGTGACACAAAAACCAAACACGCGTCTAAATAACCTGTGCTGCTGCAGCAACGACTCGGCCTGATGTTACGTGTTGCATTCACAGCAACTGCAAGAGCACAACTAAGCAACTACACTTTAAAAAGATCACTGAAACACTGAAATCTACATCTTATAATTAGTGACTCGGTAAATGTGGGGCCTGTCCAGATCAAACATGGTTCTGGGATCAGAGGTTGCGGGTTGCTGAGCAGAATTCTGACATTTGTAAAAGCAAAACATCACACTTGTGATGACTAAACTATCAAATCTGATGAAGGTTATTTAAAAGCTGAGCCACAGGAAAAAGCGGAATAGATTGAAATCATATCAATTGTATCATATCAAATCCTAATTTCTGGATGAATATGACTCATTTTGATGCAGTAGCTGCTCAACATTCATATAAACAGTCCATTTTTGTTTCTGGAATAAAGCATCCGCCTATAGTGAGCACCAAAAATAACCAAAAATGGACCTTTTGGACTTTTATTTTGAAATCCAATGCAAATGTAAAATACAGAAAAATATTTTTTTCATTGTTCGCTGTATTTTTATTGTTAAAGCATTATGGTTCAGTCAAGTACTGTGTTTCTATGATATTTTTTGCTAGCTAATCATTCAGAGAAACACTTACATTCTATTATACTGTACATATGTGTGCGATACACTGATTTAAAGTGAAATTCTGCAAACCATCCAGCTGTTGTTATTATTACCAACTTCCTTGACAGAGGTTCCGCTCCTCCCTTCAAACAGATGTTACATGTGGTGAACTTAACCTAAAAATAAAATGTACTTTTATATTGAAAGAGACACAGTTTACACAGGAAGTGTCTGTGTTGATAAGCTGCCAGTTTGTTGAATGTGTCATTGTTTAGGTCGACTACCATACAATGGGTCTGTAAATCAAGACGGCTTTAGTGTTCTATACAACCAGCAGCTTGAATCCTCACAATATGACCGAGCAGATTCCTCCAAGTAAACACCACATTCATTTTGTCCACTAAAACCCATTAAGGAAACATAGAGTCCACAAACCAATGAGGGGCATTCATCAAACTTACCAGTCTATGCTAAGTTTTACTTGTGCCGTCCTGTTCTGTCAAACTGGTGTTTTCTATAAAAACACACATTTAAAAAAAAAAAGTTATGCAACTTATATCTTGTCTACTTTATTGTGAAACTGTTTCTGCAAAAGCTCAGAGGAGTGTTAGAAGGTTCTAGAACACCACAGACCATTGTTCAGGTTCTCTATCTCAAGCACGTGTCGAATCTGCAAAGTAGTTTTTCATATTGTACGACAGTATGGAAATAAATGGAAACAAAAAGCCACTGACACAGGCTGTAATGTATGTGGAAAACAGCTCAGCAGCAACGAGAAGCTGAGACTGAGCTACACTGCTGCTGCTGCTAACACTGCTGCTGCTGCCAACACTGCTGCTGCTAACACTGCTGCTGCTACTAACATTGCTGCTAATAATGTTGCTGCTGCTGCTGCTATCACTGCTGCTGCTAACACTGCTACTTCTGCTACTAACACTGCTGCTGCTACTACTAACGCTGCTGTTGCTGCTGCTGTTATCACTGCTGTTGCTGGTAACACTGCTACTTATACTACTAACACTGCTGCTATCACTGCTGCTGCTAACACTGCTACTTCTGCTACTAACACTGCTGCTGCTACTACTAACGCTGCTGCTGCTGCTGCTGCTGCTGCTATCACTGCAGCTGCTGCTAACACTGCTGCTGCTGCTAATACTGCAGCTGCTGCTAACACTTCTGCTGCTGCTAACACTGCTACTTCTGCTACAAACACTGCTGCTGCTACTACTAACGCTGCTGCTAATACTGCTGCTGCTGCTGCTGCTAACACTGCTGCTGCTACTGATGCTGCTGCTACTAACACTGCTGCTGGTAACATTGCTGCTGCTGCAAGTAACACTGCTGCTGCTTCTAACACTGCTGCTGCTGCTGCTGCTACTGCTACCAGCACTGCTGCTGCTAACACTGCTGCTGCTATTAACACTGCTGCTGCAACTAACATTGCTGCTAATAATGTTGCTGCTGCTGCTATCACTGCTGCTGCTAACACTGCTACTTCTGCTACTAACACTGCTGCTGCTACTACTAACGCTGCTGTTGCTGCTGCTGTTATTACTGCTGTTGCTGCTAAAACTGCTACTTATACTACTAACACTGCTGCTATCACTGCAGCTGCTTCTAACACTGCTGCTGCTGCTGCTGCTACTAACATTGCTGCTAATAATGTTGCTGCTGCTGCTGCTATCACTGCTGCTGCTAACACTGCTACTTCTGCTACTAACACTGCTGCTGCTACTACTAACGCTGCTGCTGCTGCTGCTGCTATCACTGCAGCTGCTGCTAACACTGCTGCTGCTGCTAATACTGCAGCTGCTGCTAACACTTCTGCTGCTGCTAACACTGCTACTTCTGCTACTAACATTGCTGCTGCTACTACTAACGCTGCTGCTAATACTGCTGCTGCTGCTGCTAACACTGCTGCTGCTACTAATGCTGCTGCTACTAACACTGCTGCTGGTAACATTGCTGCTGCTGCAAGTAACACTGCTGCTGCTTCTAACACTGCTGCTGCTGCTAACATTGTTGCTGCTGCTAGTAACACTGCTGCTGCTGCTAACATTGTTGCTACTGCTAGTAACACTGCTGCTGCTGCTGCTAATAACACTGCTACTAATGCTGCTGCTACTAACACTGCTGCTGCTAGTAACATTGCTGCTGCTGCAAGTAACACTGCTGCTGCTACTAACACTGCTGCTGCTACTGCTACTAGCACTGCTGCTGTTACTTACATTGCTGCTGCTAACACTGCTGCTGCTACTAACACTGCTGCTGCTAACACTTCTGCTGCTACTAACACTGCTGCTGCTAACACTGCTGCTGCTACTAACACTGCTGCTGCTAACAATGCTGCTGCTAACAATGCTGCTGCTACTAACACTGCTGCTGCTGAGGTGGGAGGGTAAACATGAAACAAAATGGTGGCAGTGAGCCACATGTTTCCCCGGGCTACAGCAACATCTGGAGCCTCCTCCAGGCCTCACGAACACACGTGAACTCTTCCCCTGTGTGTGTGAGCTGAGCCGCGGGTTCAGGTAGGTAACTGTGCTCTTTGAGGAATTCCAGGCATCTCCCTGGCAGCAGCGGTCAGCGTGTCAGCGTGCCGCCTCCCTGGCTGCAGCCAGCAGCTGTAATCTGCCCTACAGCAGGTCACCCTGAGCAAAGACATCACGCCACCATCTAAAACATACTGACTGCTGATACACGGACAAAACAGCACACTGACAGCATTTTTAGGAAAACTTGACACATCACAGTCAAGTAACAATGCATAGTACTTTTTTAAGTAGAAATTTTGTGTATCTTGACTTTACCAGAATAAATACTCTTTACTTAAACTCCTTGCATTTTCACACAAATGTCTGCACTTTCTAGTCCTTATATTTAAACAAAAATCATTACGTTTATTTCATTCCAGCAAGAAAACCAGCTGGAATGAAATTTCAACCTGCTCTGTGTCCTAAATTATAACTAATCCAGCCCTTTTTGACTGTTAAAATTCTTTTTAAAGAACCATACAGCACATAAAATATATTTGCTCTTTAGACAAAAAGTGATGATAGCTCATATATTGAAAGGATGTGTTTGCTTAAAAATCATTTGTTCTTACGAGTGTTATATTTGTTACACTTTGTATTATTTTTACTATAGTTTATCTCAGTCACTTAGTATTACCCAATCAAATAAAAAAGACAAAACAACTATTTTTTTTCATTACATTACATTTTTACTTTTTAGTAGTTTTGAAAACAACTAATAGCATGAACAAATAATAAGTTAATGATGAATGTCTAATTTTAGCATAAATGACATTTGTGTTTTTTCCAGTAAAACTCAAAGCCTCTTGGGACAGAAGGAGAATTTACCCACAGAGCTGCTGGAAGATCTTTAATGCATAATCTGTCATTTAATGTCTAAACACAGAGAGAAAAGAGAGAGAGAAAGAGAGAGAGAGAGAGGTAGACAGAGAGAAAGAGAGGGAGAGTGGGAAGGAGAAAGAGGGAGGGAGAGATCCTGGTAGATTAAGGAAGTGTTGAAATTAAATAAACAATGAACAGAGGAAACTGGAAATAAAGGATTGTCTATAAAATACAGGCCTGGTTGTCTGATGATTGTAAGTTTATAATGATACTGCAATGATCTGCATCATAGATTCACTATAATGCAGTTTTATAATGATACTATAATGATCTGCATTATAAATTAACTATAATGCAAGTTTAATAGCACTATTCTATCAGAAAACTCACTACTCTGCTAGTTTCACTCTCTCCTTTTAAATATATCACTTTTACTTTGCTGTGTTGTTTTCCTGCAGATATTTAACAATAGAAGCCTGACAATTGAATAGATAATCAAGATCAAGGAATCAAGATAATTTGACTCAACATTGGACTAGTTGTACTAATTAAAATCTATTTCTCTCCGATAAGATTTGATTTTAGATTTCAACAGTGACCAACATTTCATAACATTTCATCAACCAAACATCTAATCAATTAAACATTTCAAGTTAATTGCAGTCCTATTTAGTATGATACATGTTTGATAATAGGAGCTACAGTCTACTTATGGCTATGATCACACACATTAGTAAACAGTAGTAAAGTAAAAGAGTACTTAAGTATTGTACTTGAAATTTGAGGTACTTGTACTGTAGTTTACGTGAATATTTCCATCTGATGCCACTGTATACACGAGAAATAGATCTAGAGAGAGGGGGATAGAGGGGGAGACACTGAATACCCTATATACAAAAAAACCCTACAAATTAAAATAATGAACCTAAACTCACACTAAGAGTTTTCAGAAAAATAAAAACTTACTAAATTTAGCAAACTAATTTGTAGTGAGCTGAAATTGAAAATAAAAAGTCAGAACAAAATTGGAATAAAAACCTATTCTTTGAAAAACTTGCTATAAGTAAAATTATCTGCCAATGGAATAAGGTAATTCAAGATCATTCTACCCAATATTGGACTAATCATACTCAATACAAGATATTTCGCACTGATAAGAATTCATTTTGTGGAGTGTAATGTCGACCTAAATGAAATCTGGTGCTCACCTGCTTGCCGGTGCCATGAACTGGTGTTTGGTTGCTCCGCTGACACCTGAAACGACTGATCTGCCTCCTACATGATGCACACATACTTTCTGGGTCGAGTCTCTTGTCCCGACTGACATTGAACCGAAGCTCGAGGTAACGACATGCACCCACGTGTACGCTGCTGCTACACTTATCAGCTCAAATCAGCCGTCTGTAATCTGACACTGATAGGTGAACATTTCCCACCTGATATCAGCACGGGGCTGAGTGGCGTTCACCAGCTGGCGCTGATTTGGTCTATGTGATTTGTGATGTTTTTACACAGGTGTGGATCCACCATAGATGCTTAACCCTCATAGTGTTTCCATATGGCAACAATGTTCATTTTCCTAAAAAGTTGTGATATATATACATCTGTTATTACAGTAAGTTGTGAAAAAGAGGACTTCTATTTTTGAAGGACATTCAATCTATGCGGTCACATGACCAGTAGATTCTGTTTGCCAGTCTCTTTTTATCAAGGATATTTTACATGTGAGCTTCATTGTTTCACAACTAAAGATTGTTGTTTATTCATAATTTTAATAACATTTTCACTAAATAAGAAATGAACTCACTATCTGAGGTTTATTTATTTAATTATTTATTTATTTATACATTTAATTCAATTTTGATGTCATAAGTATTTTTTCTTATTGGCTAAAATATATTTGTTGACAATGTGCAAATATAGGACATTTTTAATGCATAAATCCTAATGGAGTCCCAATGACTTACATTGAGTAGCATTAAGTTATCCTGAAACTATGTTTACATTTTTACTATACTGTATATTTTTTAATATATCTATTATTTCGGGTAGTATTATTTAGAGATTTTAGGTGATGAAAACATGTAAAACATGTTTTACCATGTCTTCTCATGCAATAGAGGGTTAATATGTTTCATTCTTGTAGAAAAATAAAAGCACACCACAAACCAGTCAGTCAGTCAGTCATTTTTATACCCACTTACTGCGCTGGGTTTCAGGGGTCTGCTGGAGCCAATCCCAGGATATTAAAGGTGATACACCCTAGATAAGTCACCAGTCTACCATTGGGAACACACACCATTAACACCTACAGAGAATTCTGAGTCTCTAATCAACTTCAGCTTGTTTTTAGACTGTGGAGGAAGAACCTGGAGAGAACCCACACAGGCACAGAGAGGGCATGAAACTCACAGGAAGGTCCCAGATGAAAGACTTGAACCTGTGAATTCCCTGCTATGAGACACCACTGCTACCCACTTTCCACTGTGTTACATATATATTTAACGGCTGATATAAAATGTTCATGTATCGCAAAGTTTTATAACTCAAGTCACTTAAAAAATCATATGAAAAAAGCTATACAATATTCTCTACTTCTTGTTTAACAAACGAAACAAAAAAACAAAAAAAGAACAAAAGAAAATCAGTTATGAGTCAGAGTCTGAGTTTGTCGTGCCATCTGCACAATTCATCCAGATGCATTAAAATCCTTCACAAACCTCATCTCCGTCAATTGACTTTTTGAAGATAAAAATAGGACAGAAACAAACACATCCGGTTCTGAATCAACTTAAGGTTAATTAGACCTGATGAAAGTGCAGCAATAGAACCACTTGATTCTACTCAACCCCATTAGGCTAAATAAAATTTGACTTGGATTCCAGAAACTAGAATCAAGTGCGTGATCAAGAAACAATACAAACATAATATTTACAAGGTAATGTCAGCAGAGCTGCAGCATCTTCCTTCCTCTATGTCTACACAGGATTTCAGACCAAGATTATTATCGAAAATGACTGACAACTCTCTTAATATATAAAGAAAATGTTCTTAATTCAGTTTTTTTTTTATAGACTGATTGTTAAGATGTTTTGTGCAGACTTGTATGTTTTTGAAATATTTTTATTCAATGAGTGTTTCTCTATACAAAACCTTTTCTGACTTTTTTGAATCTCACCCCTGACTGAAATGATAAGTCAATTATTTAATTATTCTTCAAATATACCATACCTCTTAAGACACCCTGTACCATGAGTGGTAAGGGGGAGTGGCGAGGGGCATTTACAATACAACGTTTCAGTCATTGGATTCTAGGCACAAATAATGCAATAATTATGGTCTCAAAGTATACATTGATTGACACCATGCAGGAGCCAATTAAATCATAGCGTTAGGGGACAGCTGCTTGAAAGCCAATAAGGAACAATTACAAAGTTTGAGAGCCGTTGGTTTGATGGACAGCAGTGCTACCTAATGGAAATTTACCATGATGATCCATCCAAATTTGATAGCTTCACATGTGCCATCTGGGAACTGTGCTAGTTACAAAAAGTGTGTACCATTTTTAAATAAGACTGAAAACCGGGTGCATCTGTAGAGGTTAAACACCAACTATTGATATAATTGAGCCTCTCAAATCTGATTATTTCCTGTTTTTTTAGTCTTTTATAATAGCTGTTGAAAAAAGGGGAAATATACTGATAGTTCTATTACTTGTAAACACATACTCTCCCATTAAATAGATTTATAAAAGAAATACCCATGTTACACAAAATTACAGCTAATACTAAAACTAAGACAAAATAAACTCAAACTAAGCATTTTCCAAAAAATAATTTAAAAAATGTATTATATGAAAGTCATTATCCTAACCTTGGTTTAGATAGTGATAGTGAAGGTCACCAATGTTTTACTGAAACAACACTGAAGGAAAATAAAGTTACAGGGCAAAAAATCCTGCAGGGACTAACTGCAGGGACTCTGACAGCTTCACTGATTCTAATTTATTCAATCAGAAAAACATCCATCAGATGAAGAGACAACAGCTGCTGTAAACACTAACACCAACATGCTAACACACTCACAATAACCACCGCGCCGATGCTAAGTGTGTATAGGCATCACCATGGTCACCATGGCAACTGTCTCAGCTCAGTGTGTCAGCACCAACGTTTTCTAATTAGCACTGAACACAAAGCACAGCTGAAGCTGACGGAAACGTCAGCGTTTTTGCAGGTTATTTGATCATAAATCAAAGTATTGATCGGACAATGGCACGAGAGGAAAAATGATTACAGTTTGGCCCGAGGGGAAAAAAACAACCATCTATCCAATTTTTTCGCTAAGGACAACAAATTTCATTCTTATTGTAGGGTCTCAGAAAAGTCCTGGGATCAGTAAAGTCTGTCAAATTCATCGTCTGGGAACCTGGACGTCTGCTCGAAATCAGCTGTTCGTAAATCACATGGTTGTTGGGATATTTCAGAAAACGGGCGTCCTGAGATGTTACAGCACAAAAAGACTCACTGATAACTAGAGCTCCAGCTGACAGTCTCTTAATCATCAATTAATCGAATCCGGTAATAATTAACTAATATCAGCATGTTCCTAGAGCTCAGGTAACTTCAGATGTTTTTACTAACACAGCGGGTGTAGTTAGTAACACACCAAGTCTGCACCAAACACTATATTCTTGCTGATGTTTAGTTATGGACAGTTATTGATTTATTGATTTATTTGAATTAAATATAATTGTTTGCAATAAAAAACACACTTTAAACTCATCTCAGGCATGGTCCCAACTTAAAAACATGTGTAGAACATTTGTAAACAAGTTTCTGGTGAGAGATAATTCAGAGAGAAATAAAAGTACTTTAAGTACTTAGGACACAAATATTTTGCTCATTTGTGGTATTGTGGATTTTTTGGTCTAGTTCCATGCACCAAAACATTCATTAAGATGCAAACGAAGCAGAGAAGGGAGAGATGTGATATGTTGTGTGTTTTTCTATTACATTTAGATTCAATCTGACCTTTCTGATGCATTTCATACATGTTTACACTTCCCATCCTTAATGTGTCTTAACTGTGATTGTTTCATGACTGTTGTAAAGCACTTCATTTAAGAGTAGTAATGGTATGTTTTTATTTATTTTTTGTTTTATTTAGCATCTGATGCATTAACTGTTTTATAGCAGTCAGTTACTGTTAACAGCAGCTATAATAGCAGATATAAGGTTAAAAGCACATATAATAACAGGTATAAGTGTTTATAGCAGATATGGATGTTTGTTACTGTAACTTTACCTCCTCTTGTAACAAATAGAAAAGTGTTTAATTGATAATATAATAAAACACAGCTGTAATTTTATAAAATGTCTTCATATGGCAAGTTTTACAGCAAACGGTTTTTACATTAAAGCAGCGGCTGCCTATGAATATGTTGACTTTAAAATAATCGGATCCCACATCCCGCAGACTCGAAGTTTTGCAGAGAGACTGAAGGTGCTACAGATGATCTGCTGGTAAACCGGTGCAGAACCGGGTTTGACTTACGGGTTCACGGAGCCCAGCGGCTGGTCTCTGATCCACCTCCGCGGCTGCGCGGAGAGAGGTAGCATCTCCAGAACCAGAACCAGAACCTGCCCGACTGCTGCTGGATCCACAACCCGCTGCGTCCTGCTGCCGCTGCCGCTGCCGCGCGCTCCCTCCCTCTGTCTGTCTCCCCCTCTATCCCTCTCTCTCTAGATCTATTTCTCTCCCTCTATCTATCGCTCTCTCTCTCTCTCTCTCTCTCTCTCTCCCTGACTCCTCCTGCTGAAACATCAGCAGTCTCACACTCAGAGAAACGGAGGAGGAGATGAATCAGCCATGAAGAAAGAGAGAGAGAGAGAGAGAGAGAGAGAGAGAGAGAGAGAGGCTCCAATCTGCAACTCTCAAATTCAAATCTGCTTCACTAACTTTATGACCATCATCTATAAATGGTGAATATTTAGTTTATACCTATGTTATAATAAGCGTTGTAGATGCTTTTCAACCATTTAACAAGGTATAATAATCATTTACAACTTTATAACAGCATCCAAATGATGTTCAGTAACAAATCATGGTTGGCAAGAAGAAAGGGGGCAACATTTTTTAAATAATAGTAAGAAGCATTAATCAGGTCTCTCAAAATGTAAATCTTGTGTTCATGTTGGTTTCTGGTCATTTAAATGCCCATTTGTATCATTTGTTTTTACAAAAAAATTATATATTTAAACTTTTTTAATCCACAAAGAATATAAAACTAGTTGATTGCATCTTTTTTTTTTTTTTACATTTAAAAAAAAAACTCTTCAAGACAGTTAAACTACCTGGTACCAGATTTTTTAGGGTTACATAACATGCCAGTTTTGTCATAGCCCTTATAGCATGAACCAATTATTAACTATCGAAAATGGTATCAGTAAATATTAAATAATCATTGAATATTAAGTAAAGTTTAAAGAAATATATAAGTGTATAGATGATGGATTATTTGTAGAAAAGGTAACCATAATAGCAGATTAGTTCTCTTGATTTAATCTCATGCTGCAAATGCAAAACCAGAAAATTGGCTTCATATTAAATTGCCTTTCAGCTCTTATATTATAATATAAATATACATATTTAATGGCCAGTCAGAGATGAAAGGAGTCAGGAGCTCAGTTTAGCTCAGCTCAATTTTCTGACAGATTCTGCACAGTGAATATTGAATTTGCCCTGGTCTCTTCATCCATTTGGACTTTTATTTTGGTGAATAAACTGCAACAGGAAGTGGCAGCAGAGTTTGTGTCACTGTCAGGTAAAGATTATATGTTTTCTTGTCCTTATTGAAGATGCATCTAACCACATGTTCCTCTTCTTCCTACATTCACACTTGCAGTTTTTTTTCTGGTCTCTGAGTTGATGGACGTGAGACTGAATAAAGTGAATCATGAATGATTGTTCTGTTTTCCAGGAGCAGCTCTGATAGCTGTGTTTAAAGCTGTGTGAAGTTGGCAGGTTTATCTGTTCCATCTGCAGTTTCTAGCTTGAATAAACTTCTGCAATAACAAGGCACAATTACACCAGATCTGCTTTCATACAGCCTTCCTACATATGTACTAATCAACTCAATTGACAGGTCTGTTTAAATACAGTAATACATTTATTTAAAGGTGGCGCATGACGCTCGAGGTCAACTTGCATCGCTTGAGAGCAATAACACTAAGCAATAGCTCACATCTGGTGTATGGTCATTATCCATCCATCCATCCATCCATTGTCTATCCCGCTTATTCCCTTTCGGGGTCGCAGGGGTCTGCTGGAGCCTATCCCAGCGCGTTAAGGCGAGAGGCAGGGGGATACACCCCAGATGGTCGCCAGCCAATCGTGGGGCACACACACCATTCACACACCATTCACTCTCACACTCACACCTATGGGCAATTTAGAGCTTACCAATTAACCTGAGCATGTTTTTTGTATTGTGGGAGGAAACCGGAGTACCCGGTGAAAACCCACGCAGACACGGGGAGAACATGCAAACTCCACACAGAAAGGCCCCAGACCCAGGCCCAAGGCGGGTCTTGAACCTGCGACCTTCTTGCTGTGAGGCAACAGTGCTACCCACCGCACCACCGTGTCGCCCTTATGGTCATTATATCACAGCTAAATATTGATGTCCAGCCAGAAATAAAGACTTTTGATCTCAAATTTTACCTTACAGTTTTATACAAAGCTGTATAACATACAAACTTCAGGCCTTTTAGAATTTTTTGTTGGGTTAGTTGCTGAAATATTAGGTTTTATACTTAGTCAGAATTCATACAAATCCTACAATTAGAATCATTCACACAATATTATTAAGAATTATGTATAGTTAGACTTTATGTTTATCTTTATTACTATGGTTGAGGTACCACAGTCTTAAAACCTACAATAATATAGTTCAAACAGCAGCAACATGTGTTATGAGAGAAAACTGTGCTCTACTTCTAGTTAATGAATTCACATGTCTTATGAGCAAAATATACATTCAGGAGTATAAGTCTCTGAATATAAGTAGTGGACCCTTCAAATTATACTGTATAAGCATAAAATGTGATTGTTCTGTTATGGAAAGTGTTTATTGAGGAACAATCTTCTACTTCCAGAGGTGAAGCAGCAAATAAACTGATTTGGTCATGGGACATTTCGCACCAGTTAACTGACATCAACAGATTTTAAGTCAAGACGATCTGTCCTTTCAATTAAAAGTTAAATTAATTGCCCAAACTAAACATTTTGAGAGATTCCAGAACAAGAAGAAAAGAAAACTGGTGTCAAAATTGTGACTAATGGGGTTAAATGGGTTAAATTAATAATTAATGAATAATTAGCCTGGCTCCACCCATATATACTGTATCTACTTTTTCTCATTTCAGTTCTCTCTTTGAGTTTTTTTTGAGTGAGTCACCACTTGTCAATGCAGAATAGGCCTCTCTTATCTAAATTTGAGTAAATCTTTATTATACGATTGAGATAGCAAGCAGTTTTGTGGTTTATATGTATGGAATTTTGAGTGTATTTTTATGAACCCTGAATCTGAATTTGTCAAACCGACTTAAGAGATGCAGAGTAATAATAAAATTGTGTCAAGTAACTAGAATTGTAGCCGTTATAAGCACTTATCATGGCTAAGTGATCAAGTAAAAACAATCATCTTCTGAACCCGTTTTGGCCGTTTTTAATACTTTTGATTTTCCTTCCTCCAGAGTTCATGTTATCTTTTAAAGATCATTTTATTGCTTTGTATTTATATTATCATTTAGATAATAATACATTTCATTTGGATTTGAGGTTCTTTTTGGCTTCTTCTCCATTAAGATGCAGCCAAAACTCATGGGAATCATAGTATTTTTTGACCAAACATGATTTCTTGAAAAACAACATTTTAATATTTTAAGAATTTAAAACTATGACGATGATATAAGGGTTTAAAGGTATAATCTACTGTTACTTTAAAACATTTAACCTTTGAATAAAGAAAAGCTTCTACTCCTCTCTGCTATTGTCAGATGTGTGATAAAGGGCTGATGAAGGTTGTAGTTTTCTGGGTCCACGTCTGAGCTCCATGATGGTTCAGCCACCAGGACTCCAAGACTATTAAATTAGAGTAGCTGCTTATTAAATTAGCCTGTTGACATTCATGAGACTATTAAGTGTTCCCCTTAGAAATAAAAGCAGTGCTGCTTTAGCCCATAAACCGTGTGCAGCCTGAATGTATTTTCCAGTCTCTGGCGCCCACTGAATAAATCCTTTGCGTGGTGGTCAGTGTTAGATGTTTTGAAAATGAAGGGCATCCCTGCAGGCTTGTTGGCCACAAATACTTTTGTCGGCATTTGTCGGCAGTGAGTTAGAGCAAGCGTGACAGATGACAACAAATGCAAAAAAACATATAGAACTTGCAAAGTGAAAAATCTTGAGATTTGTTTTGCAATATAAATATAAATATAAATATAAATATAAATACATGTATTTCATCTCAGTTCTTACTTCTCCCTCCCTCACAAGACACAAAAGAAAGTCTTTCAACTATAAAGTATATATATATATATATATATATATATATATAAATAAACATATAGTATATATACACAAAACATACTGAAATACTAATGTTTAGGTGAAAAACTAAAGAAGTCCCTTGTATTTGATAGGGGTATGAATCATTTTGGGCTTAAGTGTCTATATACATATATGAGTCGGCAACAAATCATGTTTGGCACGATAAGAAAGTCAAAAACTTTTTAAAATGCAGTTTTAAGAAGCATTTATCAGCTCTCTCAGAATGTACATTTATGTTCATTGGTTTATTGTCATATAAAAGTCCATTTGTATTGCTTCTTTTACAAAAATCATGATTTTGTGAGACTTTTCTGACATATAATGTCAAATGGTGAAAACATTGATACATTTTTAATTACTGAATCCACCTAGAATATAAAACTAGTTGAAAACATGTCTTTTCATGTTGTTTTTTATAACATTTTTGATAGTATTTAAGTTTTAGGGTTACACCACATGACAGTTTTGGAATTATCCCATTTATATTGTGTGTTTCCTGTTTCATGATGTAATGTATTGGGTCGTGCAGTATGGTTTTGTTCTCTTTTTATCTCTATTAAGTGAGGCCAAATAAACATTTCCACTGTGTTGGACAATAAAACAAACGTATCTCATCTTCCTGTCTGCAGTTCTTTATTGTTT